>OZ038476.1:105205049-105270049 GCA_964036315.1 Acanthosepion esculentum | reverse complement strand
ACTGTTGTTCAGTTCCTGCGTAAAAGAAATTAAAGACTAACAAAACAGGAGGGGTGACAGAGAGTCTCCTTAAAAGATTCCACGTCGGATATTTAGTCGGTTGGATATGGCAGTGCCTCTGGTGTGACTATGGTATAGTTTGGTGTTCCACATTCCCATGCTGTGGTTAAGGAAATTTAATACCACAGGGGAGACTTTGTACATTTCCAAAGTCTTAAGGATCCAAGAATGTGGAACACTATCAAAGACTTTACGATAATCAATCCACGCTGCGTCTTCTCCTGCAATTTTCCAGATACTATTTTATTTATCAGTAGTTGATCTTTGCAGCCATATGAACCTCTCCTGCATCCCTTCTGTTCCAGCGGAAGAATGCTGTTTGTTTCGAAAAAGGAGTAAGCACGGTTCGTCAGGACAGACGTGATCAACTTGTACGTTGTGGAGAGACATGTTATCGGTCGATAATTTTTCGGGTCGTCTGTTTCATTTTCTTTTGGTATGAGGTAAGTAATACCTTCAGTAATCCTTTCCGGGATTTTATTGGGATCATTTACAAGCTTTGATAATGTTTTCGCAAGGATTTTGTGGATAGATGAGAGATGATAAAGCCAGAAATTGGGAACCTTGTCATTTCCTGGGGATTTCCATTTTTGGGATTTCGTTAGAGCTTGCCTAACATCATCTGTGGATATATTTTCCTATTCTTGCAGAGGTATATCCAGCATTCGTTCTTCTTCACGTCGGATCCATTCTGCATTTGGGTTATATTCCTTCGGGCTGCTCCAAATATTTTCCCAAAATGTCTGTACATTATCAATCGGTGGTGGCCTTTCGACATGTATAGGTGTTTTTCCAATTTCCCTGTAAAAATTTTTAAGGTCCGTTTAGAATATTTTATTTTGGCGATAGAACCTACAACGTTTTTCGTATCATCTTGTTCTCTGTGTCTTTAGCTGAATTTTCTGCTTCAGCATTTGCGTGGTTGATGGAATGTCAAGTAAGGATTTAATTTTGTATTTCCGCTTGATCTTTTTGCACTTGCGTGTGGAAATATTAGGGTTTCTGGTAAGCTCATCTAATATAGCAAACTCACATCTGATTTGTTTTATTTATCGTAACAATTTTGCTTTCCAAGCTGGCTCTTTATGTCTGTTAACTTTATTTATTGTCTTGATCCCAAGCTTCCGACTCGCTGCTAAAACTGTTGCGTATATGACGTTGTTAACTTCAGTAATGTTTCCAGGTGGTTTATCTGTTAACAGTGTTTCCAGAGCAGCGTTGTATATTTTCCCAGTGTGCTTGTTGGAATTCGTCATATGGATTTTGGGTAGCTGGTCTCTTTCTGACAATATTATGAAAGTTACTCTGCTGAGTAATTGGATGACGTGGTTTTTCGCTTCGGTGATTTCGGATTTGTGGTTTTCAAGGAATTCTAACTTAATGTACCTGGAGTCATCCTCAGTGACATTGTCTGGACAACTGCAGTTTGTGTTTAAGGTAGAGTCTTTGATTTTATTTCCTGTGAGGTTATTTCGTGTTTCATTTGTTTTAGTTTTTACCTTATCCTCTGTCACATTACTTATTTCTACTTTCATCTCATTAGAGTTTGAGTGATGGGTCATATAACTAATTTTATCCTATCTATTTCAGTCTTTGAGAGTCTGTTGTTTCGCATAATGTCCCTACAGACATTGGCAAGCATGTTTGGATTGAGGTTAGGTCTTATATCATTTCCCACCATACTTCTCCATATTTGGTATGTTTGATTGGTGGTGTTCTTTGCTAGGTTTTCGAGTGCAGTGAAGAATGATGCCATGACTTGTCAATACTCTTTGCAGGTCCATTTCGTTCGTTTTCTTTTTATTAGTCAATTTGGTATTGAGTCACTTAGTCCAAGGTTGGCAATAATCCGGTTTTGGTGACCTAGAGTCTCTTCGTTTGTGGAAGAGTTTGTTCCAATGACAGATTTTTCGTCCTCAGACTGGTTCCTCTCTGAGGGGCGCGGCCCTTGTTGACCCGGGTGACGACCGATCCGGTATGAAATTTTATTCGTATTCATTGAAATTGGTAGAGATTTGCGTTTTAACCTTGACCGCCAAGGGGTAATTATGTTCAAGTTACCAGCTTTAGGACGACTCTGGAAGAAGGCCCAAAATCACGCCCGCCCAACATGATATATCGGAGGTGGAATAGTTCATAAAAGTGCATTGTGTTCATTGGGGTAGACTATACTAAGTTTTAACTTAGTATAAGTTGGAGTGACAATCACATTTTAGTATATAGAGATATAAAAAAGGGAAGAAAAAGGAAAGAGAAAAGGGAAATCCAAATGAAAGAATTAAAGTTAAATTGAATCATTCAATATGATCCCTATCTATGCGGACATATACACATGTACATGCAGATATATACACAAATAAACACACAAATAAACAAACACAAAACATAAATATATCTACCTTTGAAAAAATAAACCAGTTTATCTGAATATCGTGAAAGCGTGAAACCTAAGGTCACAAACAATTCTCCATGCAACTTCATATGTTAGCACGGATATTGAGCACTTTCCACTAAATACTGCCACTCAAAGTTGAGGCTTACGGGATTAGATTTTTGTTAGTGAGAAGTAACGAGGAAGTAGGAAGTGCATTTTCTACATATATGTAGGATACTAGAAAATTGCCCAATTACAGTAGTCAGAAAAGCATCCTCTTGGAAGCCTGTTTCCCACAGTACCATATTTGGGAAAGAATCTGTTTGAATGGAACTTACTCTTTATGAGAGTAACACGAAGGGAATGGGATTGATTTTCACCGTGGATATGGTATGACGGATCATAGCTATGAAGGTTTGAACTGGTGGGACTAAGAAATGTACACATTAAAATATTTGAGATAGAGTATTGAGTTGCTAGCAAGCTTTCAAGGGTTGCAGAGTTGTCTCTCTTTACTTTTAGTTTAAAAAAAAATATGATCTCCCAGTGGAATAAATGTACAAAAGATCGTCGGCAAAAAAGACTAGATATCAAAAACCATACCTCCATTTTTAGTTTCATCGTTTTTCAAATATCGCCTCTTCATGCCTCATATAGGCTTTTGAAGTATCACGTATCAGTTCGTAATGTCTTGTCGTTTTTATATATTTAGCACATATATTTAGTATCTTTGTTCATTAATCTGATAAACATTTATTGCTGATGTGTTGTTTCTATTTTATGATTCATGATTTTAGTATCAGTAGTGATAGTCTATGGGCAAATCACGCTGAAAATCTCGATTCTCGTGAGATCACTAAAGTTAAGCGGGATCGAGCCTGGCCTGTGCATAAAGAGGGGAAGTAAGTGACTCACTTTATCCTTTGAATTTAACTCAACTTTCGTGTCATCGGAGAAAAGAACATTCTTCCAGTCTTCTGTGGCGAAGTTTTTATAATAGTGAGACCATTCAAGTCTCTTGGCTTTGTTGGCTTTGCTTATTAGCGGCTTAAACCTTCGTGTACAAGATTTGTAGCCTTGTTCTAACAGCCACCAACGGACTGTTGAAGAGGCTGGTTAGTGACTTGAGTGGCTATTTCAAGATGTTTTTATACTATATGAGGCTTTCTGGAATATTCTGGAATACTCTAGATTTAATTTAAGCTGTTCTAGAATTCTCTAGAATATTGTTATGAGTGTATTATAAAATAGTTTTCAATATTTTGTCAAAAGCTCTTTAAATTTACCATTTTTTCCTGACTCTCATTTATATCCAAATTTATAATTATCAATAGTATACCTTAGGGTGAATAAACTTTTTTCCTAGGTGGTCAGAAAGGGATCTTTAGATTAGTAAGATTAAAAATTATTTTAAAAAACATTGCTGCAAGACTATGTTCAAGCCTGAAACAGACTGTCACCGGTTGGTGTAGTCCTTAATGTCAAATTTTATATTTACATACACTGTATCTATGATATCGATCACTTTTACGCTTAAATATAGCATACCATAAAACTATATTTATATCATATATATATATATATATATATATATATATATATATATATATATATATATATATATATATATATATATATACATATTTATATATATATATATATATATATATATATACACATATATATATATGAACAGCGTGAGCATAAGAATTGAGACTGCGTAGTAATTGAGAGTTTTAGGTCATTTTTCAGCAGCCACGACACATACCATACCAATATGCAACCACCCATAGCTTGAAAGTTAATTGGGAACACTGGCATCGTAAGCAACCACCTAATAACTTAAGACGTGAAGAACACCAAAAAAAAACTAATCAATCAACCGTTTTCATATTATATTTTATGTCATCAAATTTTTACACATAAAAAATCTATGTCTATATATTCTCAATATATATATATATATATATATATATATATATATATATATGTATGTATGTATATAAATATATATATATATGAAATATATATATATATATATATATATTTGAACTTAATTTCAATCCTTCACGAACTTCCGATCTTTAGCTTTGATTAATTAATGATGACCATGTCATTTTCGTTTATGATCAATTTCATCACAATTCTTCTCTCTAGCTTGGAGTGTAATTATACATTATTATTGCTAAAGGTAGAGTCTAGAGGTGTTATAAAAACCTCGGAAAAATTCCAGTAAGATATCTTTAATCATTTCTAAGCTACAACGTTTCAAATCTTAATCTAACAATTGGACAATTTTGCTATTACACCATATATATATATATATATATATATATATATATATATATATATATATATATATAGGAACAGACAGAGATATAGGTATGAATGACCATACTTAATACATAGGTAGATATAAAAATTTCCTTACATAAAAGTTAACTGAATTAATCTGAAGGTTAAGATGCGTAACTGGAAGCAGAGCAAACAGCCATTGACGATCCAATGTTGTAAAAGCCGTGCAGAAGAATCATGACCTGGATGAAAATTGTTCAAATTAAATTAAATTCTGCGCACTCAGCTCCAGTGGCGAGAGAATTCTCATGTGTTTCTCGAATCATAAAGACTACTGAGATATTTTAAAGAAAAGAGAAACCGTAAAAAACCGTAATATTAAATAAAATAAAGAATACTAAATAAAGAATGCCAGCCAGTTTCTGCTAAAGTGGTTCGACCGTCCAGAGATGACCATCGCTACTTAATAGGACAATGTTACCGTTCTTACAGCGTCTCCGATTCCTTGTGGGTGATAAATTATTTACCACTCTTCAAACTCTCTCTCACAGACGAGATGTGGCAAGTCTCTCACTTCTCTGTCTCTACTTTCAGAGGGAGAGTTCGGACGAATTATATTCCGTGGTTTCGTCAGCTCTAACCTTCACAGATTGAACATAGTGTGTATTACGTACATCGGCCTGCGTATTCGGCAAACATTAATATATATATATATATACACACACACACACACACACACACACACACACACACACACACACACACATACATATATATATATATATATATATATATATATATATATATATATATATATAGTTTCATTAAAAAACAGATGATCTTAAGTGTCCATTGATTATGTATTACCTTCCCAGGAAAGTGATACCTTGGTTCCTCAGATCACATTTCCAAGCATAAAAGAAAATGGTTTAAAAATGTATATATTATTATTTTCATACCCCTTTATTTAATTTATATATTATTTTTATACAAGCTTTTGAGTGTAATTTTAAGTTGATGTAAGATGATAGAGAGAGCGGGAGTAGTACGGCAGATGATCGAAATCAGAGAAGTAATAATTTTAAATCTATCTTTATTAAAATATTTAACAGTAAGGGAGTTGGGGTAAAGTGCCAGACATTTGACCTATTTAATAAGCCATTTCACAGAAAAAGGTAAAGAAAAAAGACGAAGAGAAAAAGTGAAGAAAGATATAAGATATAAACGAAAACAAGTGGGGAGACAGTGGTGGGAAGAAAAAAAGGGGAAAGAAGACAAGAATAAATAAACATATATAGGCATATTGCTGTTAATTTCAAAAATACAAATTAATATAATTTAAAGTTGAAGCTTGACATTTATTATAAGATTACCAACAAATATAAAAAAGGAGAAAAAGAAAAAATAATATGAATATAAAAGAAAAGAAAAAATAGTAATATTAGTAATGACAACTAATAATCAAAAATAAAAAATTAAGTTAATATTTAAAATCTAAAAAATAAAATTTTAAATTCAAAATTTAAAACTTAAAACAACTTTAAAATTTCAGATAGTATCGAAAATATATAATATCGAAAAGAAAAATATTAAACATTATAATAATAATAATAATAATAATAATAATAATAATAATAATAATAAATAAATAAATAAATAAATAAAATATAATAATATTCGCTCTAGTTTTATATTGAGCTCTCTAATTTACATCTTCCTCGGGTTAATCGATACGGATTACCAAACATTTCATTACCTAACTATATATATATATATATATATTAAAGACATTTTTGATATGTTTAACGTTCTTTTTATAGATACATATTAAACATATCAAAAATGTCTTTAATAAATTGTCGGACTATGTCCAATTCAAAATGTATATATATATGTGTGTGTGTGTGTGTCTTTGTGTGTGTTCTTAACAGGTAGTTCATCTCTATGTTTCAGGCGCGATGCAATCGTCGGGTGTTGATTGAAAATTGATTGCGTTGTGCATGAAACTCTTAGTTGTGCTACCGGTGAGGAAAATATGTATATTTATTATTAATATAAATAATAGTTCTATTATCAAGCATTGAGCACTATTTTGTTAGCACCAACTCTCAATATGCACACACATATAAACATACACACATATATATATATATATATATATATATATATATATATATATATATATATATATATATATATATATATATATATATATATATATATATATGTGTGTGTATATATATGTATATATATATATTCATATGGACAATACAGTGTTTAAACTTAATAACCTTATTGCTGCACAAGGTCAAGGGTTTGAAACACATGGCAAGGATCGAACTCTCTAAATCAGGGTGACCTTTGTAACATGCAGAAAGGATCTAACTCACTATAGCGTTGTGTCTTTACGGAAGTCACTTTTGCAAATATAGAATTTCTTCTTGAGGAAGGTATTCCAGCAAGATGTTAAGACAGATACGGTTTGAATTATAGCAAGTCCTAACTTCCACTCAAGTCAAATTCTAGTCTCTATTGCCGAAAATTATCACCAGCGTTAAGCATGTAACTACGCCAGCCACAAGACAAGACTTTGAATTAATTATACGAATTGATTTCTAAGCTTCTTCCAAGAAGCGATTTAAACCGCCTTCTCTCTCCCTCCCACTCTCTTCCCCCTCTATCTCCTTTCCCCCTCTGTCTCCCCGACTTATTTTCTCTTTCTCGGATCAACCATGCATGCGAATCGTTGTCGTTTTCTGCACGGATAAATCCGAAACGAATCTACAGCAAGCCCGGCTCGGCCGATCAACCAGTGGATCTCAGCTCTACCTAATCGATTTGATTACGTAAAATCGATCGTAGAGATTGCCGTTCGACTCATTTTCTGGTATTCTCAATGGAACAGATTGAGGCTGTATATTCTCCTGCCTACAAATCAACGGTTATGATTAATGTTAAACAAAAAAGGATAAAGCAAGTTCGAATAGCGGTTAGTATGATCCTTGATCAGCACCGTTCAACCAGGTTTGATCCTTGATCAGTGCTTCTCATTTAAGATATCGTATCAAACAAATCTAACAATTCAAATATCCCGGTGTATTGACCAGTTATAAGAAATTAAGAATAGGAGATAAAGACATCGAACATAGAAATCGGGATTGTTTTCTCCGACAACGCAAGATGTTATAAGAAACATTATGAATATAAGAACACGTCATGATTTAAATAACCATGTCATAACGAGACTTTCATCTAGATGACATCAGACCTGTTTAGAAGAGTCTAAACTATCAGTTATACCAGTTATATATCATTGATTTTTCAGACTGAAAATGGCTTCTATGGAATGAAACCTCAAGGTCTTAATAGAGACAATACTTCCTCAGATTTTATAGATGCAAACACAGAATTTTAATAAATAACAAAAACAAAATCAGTATTTACATTAGCCGGACTATTGTCGTCATCTTTGTCGCCATATTTGTCACAACGTTTCGGCCGTTGTACGCTCCGGCCTTCTTCAGGTGGTTGGAATTTCGAACTGAACCCTTTATTTCGATCACTGGGGTAGACTGTTCTAGTTCCACGTGCCATGTTTGATGGATGTCAGTTATCAGTTATCTCCTGCTAAATTTCCCTCTGAAAGTTCTCCACTGCCTTAACCGGGTGAACTCACACTCTTTGGGTCTGTCAATGGGTCTAACCAACGCCTTTATCGACTGTGCCATGTCACATGTGGATAACGGCGTTGATAAATCAAAAAACAAAATCACTTGAATATTCCAGCAACAATAAGGAACAATGGAGAGCTCGTATACGTAGAAGGGAAGATAAAGACATAATCAATATGTTGACCTTTGATCTTAAAGCAATGTTTTGGAAGGAAACTTCTATCAGTACTTTCTCATCGATTACAATGAATGGACTTGAGAAGACTATTTTTCTGAAAACTGTTTTGAGAGAAAGACTGGATATATTTCAACCGAATGATTGATTTGTTTGTTTAACAGTATATAAACTCATTATGGATCATTTAATTTTCTTGGGAGCTCTAAAGTAATAAAAAATATGCTATGTTATTCTGTTTTCGCAATTGTCACATTATCGGAGCTCATTAACAAGGACAGAGCGTATGTAAATCTAAAGGTAGACTTGAAATCAACACCCGGATGCGACTGTCTGTTTCATGCTAAACGCAATCGTCAGGCCTGAATGAAATATACTGTCGGCTCTGGGTGTTGACAGTATTTTCTTTTTCCTGGTATTTTTTGTTTCGTCAAAAATCAATTTCTGGTAATATTTTTCCTTTAAAAATGTATTGCTGGTAATTTTTTTTTTTTCAAAAATGAATTGATGGTAATAATTTTTTTTTTCTTTTTTTAAAAAAATCCACTGCTGGTAATATTTTTTTCAAAAAATGTATTGCTAGTAATAGTTTTATTTCTTCAAAAATTTATTGCTGGTAATTATTTTTTACAAAGTATTTCTGGTATTAAAGCATATATTTACACTAATAGTGTTTTTACCCCAGTTTCGTTTGCTTGGACCCTAACAGGCGCTACCACCCCGGGTCAGGGTGAACATGGGAACACCAGCAACTAAGAGGTGGTTCCACGCTCCTCAAAACCTCCTGATCAGAGGCCTTGCTGCTGGACGTAGTTTATCGTCTTTACCTGGACGCGGATGTAGTTTATCGTCATACACATTTTAATACTATGCATTTTAATACTAATGTGAATTTGGTCTTCAGTAAGTATCTCACATTTTGTCAGTAAGTCATATTAAACTAATGTTACGGAGTCCCTCTCAATAGATGGGCTTTGTTCGGTTGATTTTACGGAATGTCAATCTTTGCCGCGTATTTAATGTCGAAGTTTGTAAGATGTTCCAAGTAATGATCGTTATCACTACTTAAGTTTTCTGGCGGAGCTGGACAATAGACGCTGCAACCAAAAATATCCAATAGAGTAATGGATAACGGCTCGGATTGAGGAATCGTAGAGCCGAGTTCGAAATCAAGTCGAAACCATTACATTCACTTACGTGCTAATATCCTTGGGAAAGGTATGGATCCTCTTCTTCTCCGCCCCAGCTATGGGTAAATAACAGAACAGAACGGGTTCTATAGCTTTGTAATGGCAAATGCTCTACTGCAGAAAGAAATGGCAACTTACCGCGGGAAAAAAATCTGCCTCGTCAGTCATAGTTGTAGGGAATCGCATTGGACGAAATTAATTTGTTCGTAGGGAATCTAATTGGACTAAATACATTTGGTCGGATGGAATCTTGATTGGACGAAATTCATTTAGTCGTAGGGAATATGATTGGACGATATTCATTTGGTCGTAGGGAATCTGGATGAAAATCATTTGATTTCAGGGAATCTGATTGGATGAAAATCATTTGGTCGTAGGGAATTTAATTGTACGAAATTCATTTGGTCGTAGGGAATCTGGATGAAAATCATTTGATTGCAGGGAAGATGATTGAATGAAAATCATTTGCTCGTAGGGAATTTAAATGGACAAAATTCATTTGGTCGTAGAGAATTTGTTTGGAAGAAATGGATGTAATGCATTAAAAGAAACTAAATTCTTTTATCTTAGTATATTTTAACGTCCTATGCTTTATTAACTCGACTTTTTAAAATTATTTGTCAGCATTTCGGTTTAAACAAAATAGATGAATTAGATGGTTATTGAATTATGTGATCGAATTCTATGCGGACAGGATTACAGAAATAAAAATATTGTGATTCTGCCGAAAGGTTTCATGTCGAAATACTTATCAATTAAAAGAGCGATAAAGGTGTTTTTTCTGTGTCTACTTTTGAAGATGAATCAAAACAACCAATAGGATGCCAGTTTTTGAAAAAGGATAATTGTGCCCCCAAATTAAATGACGGATGCCTACACAAAATATGCACATACGACATGTTTCTTTAAAATGTAAACAAAAATAAAAATTATAATTCGTAATCTGGTGTGCTTATTTGATAGTAATTATAGAAGGTGTTAATTCTTAAAAAAATAAGTAAAAACTTGAAAGAAATGAGAAAACTTTCTGTATATATAAATGGGCATTTTTCAAATTTCGCTCTACAAGAAACAGGCTGAAAAGGGATAACTAAACGCTCGCTCTATCTGTCTCTCTCTGTCTCTCTCTGTCTCTTTTTATGTCTTTACATATATATATATATATATATATATATATATATATATATATATATATATACACGCACACACACGGGTACACACACACACACTCACACACAAACACACACATATATATATATATACATATATATATATATATTAGTTTATTTAGGCAGCAATCCTTCTTTCATGCATGTTTCATTGAATATGACAGACAAGAGGATCTAGTTTTTTATACAACTATTCATGTGATCTTAATTTTTTTTCTTTTCTATAATTTATAGATGAATTATATAAAAAAATAAATAGTTAAAAGAATAATTTACCTCTTAGGACAATATTGAATAGAACACATATTATTTACGAATTTAAATGTCCATTAAGAAATTATTTTCCTGATCAATCAAAATTCGTAAACAATCATAATTGTGACAAGAAGTCTCACACATCATTCTAATCATAGCTCAATCAGGTCTTCTTTAAATACTTATGGTGACCTACTGGATACTATTCGTAATATGTTTGTCTATAACACAAATATATTACAATCGTCTACATGTAAAACAAAAAGTTTAAAAATGATAGAAACCTTATCAATAAAAACAAAAAAAGCTAACACTCAATAATATCAACTATCAACGTTTGTGCTCTTTTAATTTGTAGGTATTTTGACATAAACGATTTCGGCAGAATAACGAAATTTAATTATCAGAGTAAGATTCGATAATATAATTCAATAACTCCGCCTTCGACTACTTTGTTTAAATAGAATTACAGACAAATAATAGTAATAAAAAAACAATCGAGTTAAAGCATACAACATTAACATATTCTACGGTAAAATAATATGCCTTCTTGTATTGCATCCAATCTATTTCGTCCAATCATATTCCTTACAATTAAATAACTGTTATGGGTCCTTACCTATAACTACAGAATGAACTCTTCCTAACACTATGTATACTACGCCTCTCAAGAGAGAGAGAGAGAGGACTCGAGTCGAGCCGATAGTAGTTCACTCCAAACCAAACTGACAGTCATACTAACACCTTCCACATCTTGTATTATTATTCCGTGTAATATATCTTCGTTATTTCTACACTTGTGTTCGTGTTATTCTTCCTTGGTCCCCACCTGGACCATAACAGAGGCGACGAGGATATTAAAGAAACGAATTCTACGCGGAGAACCTAAAAAAAAAAGAAAAAAAACTTTTTGCTATCGGTCGTCTATAACAAAGGCGACGGAGGAACTGAGAGAAAAAAAACAAGTTCTACGCGAAGATAAAAAAAAAAATTTTTTTTGGACACCAACCTTAACAGTGGTAACGAAGACACGAATTTTACCTGTCAACCAGAACAGAATCGAATTCTACGCAGGAAAATGTTTCGTACTACGGTTTCAGAACAACAGGCGACAAAGACGTGATGTCTACACTGAGAAAAAAGGAAAAATTACGGTGTAAACATGGAAGACTTTAAGGCAACCATATTGGAACTAATGAAAATGCAATTCGAGCAGCAACAAAGAAAGGAAGAAAGACAGACGAGGCTCGAAGAAAAACAATTAGAAATGCAACAAAAAAACGAAGAGAAGCAACTCGAACTACAATAATTACTACTACGGACAGTAACAAATAAAGGACAAAATTCTGGAAATGAAGCTGCATTCTCGCAAAATGCTATACGGAGCTCTATCAAAGACTTCACTTATGCACTGGACGAAGACAAAACCTTCGCGGCTTACTTCAGAAGATATGATGATTCATATGAGTTTGATTGCGGGAATTGTTCAGACGCGAAAAAAATACGTCTACTACTGAGGAAACTAGGGTCAAGCGAATACACTAAATTCGTAGACTACACCCTACCGAGGAAAACGAATGAGTTGACTTTCAAGGAAGCCGTGAAACTTTTAACGGAATTATTTAGTCCGAACACTACACTATTCCACAAAAGGTGGAAATATTTAAATTTAACAAAAAAGGATAGCGAAGACTATATAACATTCGCTTCCGTAGTAAACAAACACTGCGATGACTTTAAGTTATCTGAACTCAGCCCTGGCACTTTTAAATGTTTGATATTCGTCCAAGGCCTGCTTTCGACTAAAGATGCGGAGATCAGACGTAGAATTGAACCAGAATTGACGCTACAAAATTTGGCTGAGGAATGTCAGAGATGTATAAGCGAAGAAAAGGACTCGAAACATATCGAAGAGTCTGGCGTCGCTCACATGCGAAAAGTACAACGACAAACACGCTTTTCTCCCTCCTCAAAAACAAACCAAACAAGTTATTTTACTACAAAAAGTCAAAGGAAACCTCAGAAGAAACCACCATCCAGTCCATGCTATCACTGTGAGACTTTGCATTGGCACAAAGATTAACCATACCGCTATAAGACTTGTCTGTCGTGCAATAAAGTGGGACATAAAAGTTCGCACTGTAGAACAAAGAAAGAAAAAAAGCCTAGTAAGAGTCACTAGAACTAACCAAGAGGACGGGATAAATATACGAAAATACGTACAAGTAGAAATGTTAAACAAAAATATCAGATTACAATTAGATTCCTGATCAGATTTAACCATTATTAACTTACAGACGTGGAAGAAATTAAACAAACCGACCATGTTGAGGACAGATAAAAAATCCAGGTCGGTAACAAGAAGAAAAATCACATTTCAATGGGAGATTATCACAAATTTGACGTTCAACGGGATGACCAAGAAATTAAAGATGTATGTTCTAAAAAATACGGAAAATTTATTTGGAACTGACTGGATGCAGAAATTTGACCTCTGGGATTTTCCGATAAATACGTTCTGCCAAAAAGTTGAAAGGTTATCGGCCGAGGTAGAGAAATTGAAGGAGAAATTAAAGGAGAGGACGTATTTTCAGCCGGCCTCGATTGGTGTAAAGAAATGGTGGTCAAAATCGAACTAAAAGAAAATGTACAACCCATTTTCAAGAAAAGAAATGTACCTTTCGCATCATTAGAAAAAATAGACTAAGAGTTGGATAGACTCGTGAAAACCGGTATATTGACAGAGGTGGAACATAGTCAATGGGCCGCACCTACGGTTTACGTGAAAAAGAAATCGGATGAGGTACTACTCTGCGCCTATTTCTCGACGGGATTGAATGCAGCGATTAAGGATTATCACTATCCTCTCCCTAGTCCAGAGGAAGTTTTCACAAAGTTGAACGGAGGAAAATTTTTCTCAAAGATATACTTGAGCGAAGCATATCTACAAGTACCAGTAGATGAGGAAAGCTCGAGGTTGTTGTGCATAAACACACATAAAGGGTTATATAAGTTCCAGAGATTGCCATTCGGGATCCAGTTCGCGCCGGCGATATTTCAGCAAATAATGGACACTATGCTAGGCGGACTCGATTTCACGATAGCATACCTTGATGACATCCTGGTAAATAGCAAAAATATTGAACAACACTGGGAACACGTTGAAGAAGTTTTAAGGTAAAGGAAAATAAACGTGACTTCTTTATGAAGGAGATAAAATATCTGGGCCATATTATTGACGAAGAAGGAAGAAGACCAGACCCAGAAAGAGCCACGGCAATAAAAAAAATGCCGGCTCCAAAAAATTTAGCCGAGTTACAAAGCTTTTTGGGCTTAGTAAATTATTATCAAGAATTTATTCCTAACATGCACAAATTACGCGCACCCCTAAACGAACTGTTGAAGAAGGAAAAAGTTTGGTAATGGTCATATGAATGTCAGATCAAATTATTAGGACTCTAACAGCAGATTTATTTTTAGCGCATTATGATCCAAAATTGGAAATAATAGTCGCGAGTGACGCGAGTGCCTATGGTGTTGGGACATGTATACTTCCTAAAATGCCGGATGGGACGCTAAAACCAATCGCGCATGCGTTAAGAACGTTACTACCAGCCGAACAAAATTACTCGCAAATCGAAAAGGAAGGACTGGGGATTATTTTTGCGGTTACGAGATTCCACATATATATTTACGGTAGATTTTTCATCTTCCAGACGGATCACAAGCCGTTATTGTCAATATTTGGATCAAAGAAAGGTCTACCTGTCTACACTCCTAATAGATTGCTAAGATGGGGGACGATTTTATTAAACTATAGAGTTAAATTGGAGTATCTTCCATCAAACAAAATCGGGCATGCAGATGGTCTTTCGAGAGTAATACTAAAGAAAACAGAGCTATTAGAAGATTCCGTAATTGCAGCTCTACGATATGAGGAAGAAATTAGAACATCATTATGTAATACAATTCGAGACCTCCTTGTCACATTACAGGAAATAAGAAACGAACCAGTGAATGACAAATTTATAAAGGAAACGAAAACAAAAATTGTAGGAAAAGATAAGTATATATCAGACAGTTTTTCGTTATGTGATAATGTTCTGCTATATAATTAATGAGTAGTAACCCCGAAAACGCTACAAAGGCGAATCCTCAAGGATTTTCACAATTGCCACCCAGAAAAGAACAGGATGAAATCCTTAATGCGAAGTTACGTGTACTGGCCAAACATGGATCAAGATATTATACATATGGTGGACAAATGCAAGGGCTGTTCCTTAGCAGCCAAGGCACCTCTGATCACTCATAAGCCATGGCCTAAGACAGATCGACCGAGAATCGATGTAGATTTCGCAGGTCCATTAGATGGTTTTTACTACTGATCTTCGGTTATCAAACGAGGACCTGTTTCACAGCGTGATTTGATCGTAACCTATGACTAAACTCCTCAAATACGGACATAGTTACGCTATTATTGTAAATTACGTAAATTAGAGTTTACCACACGTCCACCTGATAATGTTTCAGTAGTTTTATGAATTTCCCAGGCTTTCTAAATTCCCCTTTTTCATCCAGATTAATGAAACACTAAGAAACATTCATCATCATCATCACCATCATCATCATCCCCATGACCGGGTGTTGTAGGGTCTCGGCGCAGTTGAACATCTAAATTTCTTTCTCTTATCTAGGTTAAATGCCGAAGAGATATTCATTCACGCGTAACCAGGTCAACCTACAGCCGATGTCCTCCAATTTGCATGTTCACTTTGATCACGGACCCGTGACGATTGATTCCATCGGCGGGAACTCTCCACTCTGGTTGTTGGCCTCAGTCTAGGAGAGATTTTTGGCCAGCGATTCCGTGTCATCAGTGCACTGGTTGAATAGCCATGGAACTAAGGCTTCCCATTTGTGTTAAACTGCAGTTAGCCCTACAAGAAGCGTCATCCGCCATTTTACCGTGGTTTTAATCCTGATTCATGTCCAGCCACTCTGCTCACCAGAAAAGCCTGGTGTGTATCTGGTTTAATCGCTGACGGTGCGATCATTATAAAAAAATGTTGTAATGAACAATTATAGTTACAGAACGTGAGAAAAGAATAAAAAGAGAAATAAACTCAAAAACAATCTTATTTTAATGATAATAAAATAATAATGGCAACAATATGAAATATATGCTCGATGCTGAGAAGTTATTCATTAATTATATTTCTTCAAACTGACTAGGGTATCGTTCTAATTTTCATGTTTGCGCCTATGTAAACCTTCCTCTTAAGTATGCTCCACAGGTTTTCAGACGAGCTGACATCGGGCGAACGATTCCGCTCGTAAAATAGGCCTGATTCTCAAGTTATCTTAGCTGATTCAACCTTCAAACTTTTTAAACAAAACAGCGTCTCGAAAACGAATGATGTAACACCCACCCACCCCAACTTCTCTCACTCAAGAAGAGAAATGTGCATTGCTTCAGCCTCTAGGGGACATGATCTGCTGGCTAAGGTCAGATATATGACGTGTAATTCTCTGATAATTAATGGAATATTTACTGTACCCCGTCTTAATTCAACGAGAAAAAACCTGCAAATTAGCACCTCGAATCAATTGCGATCAGATGTCACGAGAGTACTGACTTGTGTAGCCTCAGGACATTTGTATTTCTTCTTCTCCTCCTTCTTCTTCTTCTTCTTCTTCTTCTTCTTATTATTATTATTATTATTATTATTATTATTATTATTATTATTTTCTTTGATATCTGTTGTTTACACATTTCTTTCCGGGTTTCGCCCAGGGACCTAAGGTTAGAAATGGTATCATGACACTTTCCACTGCAAAAAAAAAAAATTACATAGATAAAGCCCTTTGTAAAGTGTGGGCTGTAGTTGTCAGTATTATTATTTATTGACCCACAGTACCTTAGTAAACACGTAAGTACGTTACGTTCTGCCAATTTCTCGTGAATAATAGTCTATTCTCTTTTGATCGCGTGGAAAGACGGAAAAGATATATGAGAGACACTACTTGGTTTCAGTGTGAAACTGAAAGAAAAAATAAAGTAAGAAGTGTTAAAGGTCAATTTCATTGTAATGGAAAAACGGTTCTGTTTCAAATCTTTTCATTTGGACGCAGCTTCTTAAAGTAACGATCAGCATCCACATTTATGATTGTTATTTCAATATTTTGTTGAAGTTAAGGTAAAAAAAATAAACGATTTAATAGGGGAATTTCTACGTATAATTTAATGTCGTAGAACTCGCCATGAACTATTCCATCATTAACTTAAGAATTAAGAATCACCAGAGAATGAAAATAGAAAAACCGTAAAAATGTCACAGGTTTTTGTAGTTCAGTATTTACATTATTCGGACTATTGTCCTCATCTTTGTCGCCATATTTGTCACAACGTTTCGGCCGTTGTACGCTCCGGCCTTCTTCAGGTGGTTGGAATTTCGAACCGAACCCTTTATTTCGATCACTGGGGTAGACTGTTCTAGTTCCACGAGCCATGTTTGATGGATGTCAGTTATCCATAACTGACATCCATCAAACATGGCTCGTGGAACTAGAACAGTCTACCCCAGTGATCGAAATAAAGGGTTCGGTTCGAAATTCCAACCACCTGAAGAAGGCCGGAGCGTACAACGGCCGAAACGTTGTGACAAATATGGCGACAAAGATGAGGACAATAGTCCGAATAATGTAAATACTGTACATAATACCTCATCTCAGAAATATAGACAGGTTTTTGTAGTTATTATTATTATTATTATTATTATTATTATTATTATTATTATTATTTGCTGTTGTTGTAACCTAGAAAAAGTTATTGAATGAGGAATAACCAAAACTGAGGTTAGAAATGAAATGATAATCTTTATAACATCAACAAAAGACAATACTCGCGAGCGGCGTGAAGTAGGTAAACCACTGTTGTGGTGGATTACTTAGACAGCATATTACCCCCACTTACAATAGTGTCCAACGTATTTGTGAGGATTGAGACATACCCATTAGTGTTCATAAATACAGTATATAACATTATTTTTATTATTATTATTATCATTATTATTATTATTATTATTATTATTATTATTATCATTATTATTCCTATGTACAGTTTATCTTTGGAGATAAATTAGTGCCCCGCTTGATCAAAATTCAGTCCAATGAAGTGACCCATCAAGTGCTAGGTGATTGTATATGGAGGCAGTGCGCTGCTCAGACTAGATGACCTCCCTCTCGGCCGTGCCGATAAGATCCAAAGGAATACAAGGCATTACACTTGTGGACGGCTTGGCTACAGGAGTTTTAAGAATGTGTATCTTATCAGGAAAATTCTCAGGGTGAGTGTTGTTTATTGATTTGTTTCATGGCTGTCGTTACCTCAATTCGCATTATCAACCTCGATTATTAAGCACTTGCTTACACCCTGATTGGATAACCGATTTTTCGCGTTTATTTTTGTTGTTGTTGTTGCTGCTGTTGCGGTAGTTTGTTGTTGCTATTGTTGTTGTTGTTGTTGTTGTTGTTCTTCTTCTTCTTCTTCTTCTTCTTCTTCTTCTTCTTCTTCTTCTTCTTCTTCTCCTCCTCCTCCTCCTCCTTCTTCTTCTTCTTCTTCACTGCTTGTCTCACTTCATATGGCAACCACCCACTTTTTAAATCCAAAATTTTCTACATCTTTTTTAGACCTTCGGATTAAAGGGAAAAATAAGAGCTTTTACTACTGGAAATCCTAACCACATTTTCTCATTCTTGTCTCATCTGTTTTCTCCCTTTACCCCTCCACCGAAGCAGGAAGCAAATAAACCCGATTATTCCTTTGTTAGGTAATCGTGTTTTTTTTATGTGTGTTTGTATGTGTTTTTCTTCTTTTTTCTATTTCTACTTTTTTCACTTGGGTTAATTCGCTTTCCTCCTCTCTAGTAGAGACGCCTACTCTTAAAAGCTCTCTTATCTTTCGAGTCTAATCCAGACTTCACCTGCGCAACTGTGGGCGTCACGCCTCCACGTCATCCACATTATATATTCAGCGTAATTGAAAATCATCGAAACACTGCGTCGTTCTCTCATGACGTAAGCTTTCCACTTCTCATTGTAGACCAGAAAATATAACAATCTCTTTGCAATTAAAACATTAAGGTCACGAGTTCCGTAAAATCGATCTCTCAGCGCACAGCATGAGTTTCATTATTACTCTGGCAAAATTTCGTTCTCTTTTTCAAGCTCTGGACATCTTTCAAGATCTATCATATCATTAACGCTAAAATTAACAAAGGAACAAGAAATTGAATGAAACTAGCATATGATGATAAGGCAGCATCCGACTGAAAACGCTATCCGAAATACCATTATCCATTGTAAGGTGTAAATGTCAGGTCAATCTACATCTGCTATTATCAACATCAACCTACCTGCCGCAAGGTCGGTTTATCGATCATTAAACCAGGCTTTCTGGGTGAGGATAAAAGAATAAGAATAAGGAGAAAAAAAAACAGTTTTTAACTGCTTAAACTCTAACAGTGGATTATTTACTGAAGTTTATATGCACACATTTTTTCGAATTTCTTTCCAGAGGTTTATAATTAATACCGACAGATGGTAGATTACACAAACAATAAAGAAATGAATAAGATTGTAAGACACTTTTAAGATTTCCTACGACTCCTGAAATTACCAGAAACATTTGAACTAATCAAGTAACTACTGCATTTAAATCAGCAGAATAACTAGCAGAATTAAAAACAAAACCTGTCAAATGGTACCTTCTCCCAAGTTCAACAATAGGGAAGACTGGGTTCCAAAGATATGTTATTATGAGGCCAGTTCGCTGATGACATGGCATCATTGGTTGAACGGCTTCTTAAACTGAAGGCCACAGTTAGGGTGGAGGGTTTCCCCGCTTAAGTGTTTGTGATCAATGTGAATCTTCAAGCAGGAAGATATCGACCCTGATTTAACCTGGAGAAGGATGGGATCCACCAGGTCTACTTGCTTACAATCAGACCACGATGAACACACCGGTTCTCGTATCGATCACCAAAGTTAAGCCTCGAAGTTAATCATGAGACCCGGTTTCGAATCCCACCATGGTCTACGGTGACTTCATGATGTTATCTGGAAGCGGTAATCTCAGCGTGCTACACCTTTGGAGAGTGTCTGAAAACCATACCACGAATTGACCCAAGTCTTGTGAGTGAAATCGTGAGCCGTCGGTAGTTATGTTAGCATGAAGTCACATGTCATCGTGACCGAGTTTTTGAGCGTGCTCTCCTTGTTTAGACTGTTGATCACGCTAGATAACGCGCTCTCTCCCAGAAACTGTAACTAAGGTCCACACGGCATATTTGCAGAATAAGCAACAGGTGGCCTCGGTAGGTGTTGAACAAACACAAATGCGCCTGAGTAGGTGTCTGCAGTAGGGATTATCTAGCGACCCTGGTAGACTGGCACCCTCGGATTCCTGTGGTTGCGGCATTTACATTTACTTGCCGAAAGAGTGTTTCACATGAATTGGAGATATGTGGAGGGAACGGGTCAGGTGCTCAACTGCGCAATGACCCTACGACCACACGTGATCGTTGCGATTTAGGATAATGATGATAATGGTTGTAAGGGGATCTTTACATTTTTAAATCCCTCTATGAGTTGGCTGAAAAAAGTTTCTATCTTTCCAGACCTCAAGTGGAACTCATATATTGGTACCCTCGATGAAGATGCTGGAAAAATTATCGGTTTCTTGTACCGCTTCAGAAAGCACCTGGAACCCGCGGCCATGGTCTAACATGAATCAGACCAGTTCAGAAATGGAGTATCGCTGCCATATGCTCACTCTCCATCCCTGACAGAGTTCAAGACCGTTTAAGCGGCTTTGCGGGTGCTGAATTTTTTTCCCCGTCTGTAACCTCTTTCACACTAACGAATGGTTAAAATCCTTTCGCTATGTCCATGGAAAATGCCCAAACGAGTCCAAACCATCACACTTCGGAACCGCCACGTCAGGTACACAGCGTCGACGCATTTTCACTCACTTTGTATTCTATTGGTAAAGATGAGTTTCATTCGTATGGATTCTGCCCTAGAATTGTTGTAGAATAGACTCCAAAAAGATGCTTTCCCGATCACTACGACCTTAGCCTCTTCAAATCTGGTTTCAACCATTTTCTATTCAAAATCTCCCCATTTCTTCCTCTCTTTTTGCACGTACAATAACCTCATTCAATTACCCTCTACATCGAGTGATTCTTGGACCTTGAATTGAGTGTGTAATAGTGGAAATATTTTGTGGATGTATTTTTCATTCATAACACCGTTTTTCTGTTGAACTAGCTATTCTTTTTTTGTTTCTCAAAGTTCGCACCTGAGCAACTCACTTCCGATTTCTTTCTTCTCTGCCATCTACAATTTTCAAAAATATAAATACAACGTCAATCGCCATATTCTGTCTTTCTGTACCCTGTTCCTTTATTGTCCTTTCCTCAATATAAAACCTTCTCATTCTATTGAACTCCCTATAACCCTGTGCATTTTTGTGACATTATCGCCTGGCTTGGGGTGAAATGATTGAAAAAAATCAATTCAGACATTATTTTCTGTTATTACTCATCAAATTATCTTTTAATTTTAATCTACCTTTCATCCAAACAATATAATCACTGAAGAAATCTTCCAGCCTTGTTTCGATGAATTATCCCAGAATTTTTATAATAGTTTTAAATTATTTGAAACCACCGACCAAACAAAGAAGATGAAATAATTTTAGTTCAAAGATAGAGATCTGGAGAAATTGCTGCATTATTTTTGGTATGTTTCTTTGCTCAGAAATTTATTTTCGGTTCTATTCTGCTATTAAATCAAGCCACGGAGCATAGGCAATAACCGTAAAAAACAATTTGTCTGGAGCCCATTAATTCGTATCAATTCATTGGGATCCCCGAAAAAAAAAGAGAAATATTCTTTTCAGGGTGACATTTCAAAAGCATGTCTGGATCTCATCGTTTATACTCTTATAATAAATCCAAATCTCATCGCTGAGAAATAAGTACCTTGTTGAAAAATGCCTTTGTCTGTATAAAATAAGGAAATAGTAACAGAACAAGGAAAAGACAACGGAAATTCGTTGAGCACATCATGAGGAAGCGGGGCTTGGAAAATACAATTCTTTTTTATGTGGACCCGAGTGATCATGGCTCTCCACCATATCTTGTTTCATCTAACTCTCAGCAACATATTACTTTTTGTCATCTTTCTTTTTCCTCGCCCTGCAAATTCGCAAAAAATACAACTCATTACGGAGGTTTATCCGGTGTGTCTCTCGGTCCATTTCTGCTTCCAGTATATCTTGTAAATATTAATTTTTCCTCATTATGGTAATATTAGCTGTTTCCTTATATGGAAAAATACGTCATTCACTAACCGAGCAGCCAGTGCCACTGTCGGTTGAAATTTATAAAATCTTTCTATTGAAACTTGTTTTTTTTCCCCAGAAAATAAGGATCTCAATCGTAGCCAATATTATCCCTCTTTCCAGTATTGATAATGGTTTCCTTCCTAACTTGTTGTTTGAAGTCGTGTGGAATGTCAACATCTTGACTATTTCATTATTTTCTCTTCGAATTACGTTCACTATTCGTTGCTAGTGTTTAAAGTCCTCAAATGATATGGTTTTTGTTATTTGGTAAAGCTCTGTTTTTGTGATTCTGTAGCGCCAATCTATGAGTTGCAAAGAAAGGCGATCCTCCCTAGTAACTAAATATTTCATTCGCTCTACGGCATTTTTGGTCATTGATCTAAGAAAGCGATTTTTGCAAGTGACAGTTTTGAAATTTATGAACAGTTTGCATGCCTTGCATGGCATTTATATGAAATTCACGATCTGAAGAGATTATTTAAGAACATGATTTGAGTGCTAAGTTTAATAATTTAGTTTTCTAACATCTTGCGTTTGTTGAACAAAATTACACAAAGCTGAGCCCATTCTATTAGATTATTGTATGAGTTCGCACCCGATTAGAAAATTAAAAACAAAATTTTAAATACACACAAAAAACATTCATTGCTCTCACATACATAATCCCCACTGTTTTCAACAACTGTTTCTCATTGTTCTACAAGCTTGTTGATGCAATTTTCGTAAAAACCTCGTGTTTTCTGTTGTAATGTTTTGAAGAAGTTTTCGTCTGAATCTGAGTCTTCTTTTATGTGCAGTGTCTCTTCAGGACATAAGCGGTCATGGATCTCCATTTCCTTCTGTCCCTTGTAGCTCTCAAAAAGTTTTGTCTTTTTATTATTTCTCCCAATATTCTGTCATCGACTTGTCTAAGCCCGCCAAGTATGTCACAAGCTCCCTTGTTCCTCTTTCTCTCTATCTGCCCTGCGAGTATCAGATTTTCCAAGCTCTCCTTTCTCATTACGTCACCCAGAGTTTTCAGCTGCCTCTTCCTGATGTTAACTGTGGTAAACCTAGATTTTGATATCGATCTTATTAGATCCTGACAGTAGTTCGTGACTGAGTCAAAAATTTAAAAAAAATTTTACGTACTCACAAAAATATTTATTAATCAAGCAGATAGTATATATTGTTTTTAACAACTGTCTCCAATCGTTCTAAAAGCTTGTTGATGCTATTTTTGTACAAACCTCATGTGAGACAGATTTCGACTGACTGTTCAGAGCCATTCTTTTTGTTATTTCAGTTGTTCTGGAGACACAGGGACAAATGTGTATCCGAAAGAACCAAGTCAAGAGCGGGCACCTCCGCGTGGTGTTTGGGCACCTCCACGTGGTGTAATGGTTAGCAAGCTTGTCTCGCTAAAAACAGATACGACTGAGTAGTGAGTTTGATCCTCACTGGGTGCTCCATACTTTTGGCCTTGTTCCATATCTAAGCTACGCTCAGAAAATCTCTGCAACAATTCTGTATGTTACAGAATAAATATCAAAAGTCAAGAGAATGCGGTGGGTACTTTTCGATTTGCCAAAACTGTCCGTTTTTATAAATAGCGACATTAGGATTTAGGAGGTGGTCGAAACAATTTGTTTGCAGTTATTGTTTCGCTAGCTGGAAGAAGCTCAAAATAAATTATCCTTCTACAATGCCACTAAACGGAAAACAACACTATTATTGGATGCATGATCGATTTTCTATGGGCCCTCACATTCAGATTTTTGTTTCTAAATCCGTTGGCGCCGAACGTTACCATAAACGACAGATTTCTCATCTCACCTGTGAAAATTCTGTCAAAGAACGGCTCTTCTTCATGGCGAAACAACAAAGAAATATCCGCAATTTGTTCTGTTCTGCCACGTGTCGAGTTTGGAAACAAACCCAAAGACTCTTAAATGGCAAATTGATTTTCAAACATTTAGCAATCCCCTCCATCGAAATCTTTGGTTCATGCTCCACGATGACAAATTAGTGTGTCTTCAACGACGTCAGATGGTTGCCTGGATCGTGGTTGATGATTTAGTCTAATATCCACCTGGTGAAATCTGCCAAACCACTTTTTGAACTGTAACCCGATCCAAATAAACCTTCTAAATGTTTCTTGTCGTAGTTCCGACGCTTACACCTTTCCAAAATTCATAGAGTATATGGCGAAAATGCAACTTTTCATCATCCAACTTTAAGACATTCATTTGTAAACGACATCTTTACATTCAACAAATCCTGAATCACAACTGAACAATACAATGTTTCAATCAAGAACACACCAGAATTCGACAGGAAAAGAAATAAAAACTCTAGTGTCAAGTGATCATTTTATATTAACCAAGAAAATCGGGAACGAACTTTTGTAATGATCTGATATGTTCAATTACACTATATCCTATACACAATTTGTTATATCTGATCCGTACACCGATTAATTGATTTGTTTTCTAAAGCTTATCAATCCTTTGAAGTTTATGCAAAGCCGGAAAATATTTTCAGATATATTTTTGGAGATAATAATGATTTAGTGATAAAACTCTACGAATTAACCCTTAACTGGACGAGAAGATGTAGATTAGTACATTTTGCAATGATAATTGCGCTATAAGTAAATATAAGTAACCCAAATAGAATTGGGTCTCCGATTAACACTTCCGAGCTATTACCAATTATATCACACGCACATCCAAGCTTGCCGCTATTGGAAATCCCAATCGGTCACCCATCTATTTACTGACCAGGCTCGGTGTTGCTTAACTGCGCACGAGAACGAGTGTTTCAACGTGATATGGCCGTAAGCTTTCCGTACGCCGAGTTATTTGAAATGTTTAGTTTATCATCATTACAAATCATGCATGTTGATAATAGATTCAAGGAATATTCAATTACCGGTTTTATTCTAATGACGCCAAACAGTTATTTGATCATAGCTTATATTTTAGAAAGATTTATCTCGAGTCCTATTTATTGGAAAAATTGGTAAAGTTTACTTATCCCAGAAGGTTCAACTGTGGCGTTTTGATTTTATGTTTAAGTTCCTTCTACTTTCGATTTTCATTACAATTTCCGCATTGCTCACATGGTACGCTCATCATTCAACTGTAGAGACACATCTCTGTCGATTCTTGTCCCATCGCCAGCTGGAGGTAATTGTCAAGCATTTATTATCATAGCGGAGGATAGCTATTAAACAGCTCTTCAGTACTATATTTTTCTTCTTTTTTTGTTTTTACTGTTAATACTTTGCTTAATTACTAGAAGGCTTTTTTTGCTATTTCGTTTGACCTTCGAATTATTCTCTCACATTTTCCGTCTTCGGATTGTTAAAATTATACTATTACACTAAACTGTACTAATACTATTAGTGTTCTAATATTATTTACAAGCATTACTTTGATTGTCATTCTGCAGTAATCTGATGTCTCTGAGGTAAGTCAAGGGACAAGATGTCCCTATAAATATCCGGCTTCATTGTTATTTTTCTTCGCATGAAACATGGCTATCATCAACTCAAGTTATTCTACAACAGTGTCGAAAACTTGGAGACCACCGAAAATATTGTTTTTAATAAAAGAGTACAGAAATCTCAATAGCATAAACATGAAAGCGCGTCTATACATACATTTAATGGCTTACCACCACATCACGTTGAAATCGTACGAAGTTAAGCGACATTGAGCTTGGTCATTACCTAGATGGGTGACTGCTTGTTAATACCAGGTGCTGTAAGCTTGAATGTGCGGCTGGTGTAATCGATAACTAATTTGAAAACGGAGAGCTGAGTTCCATTTCCATTCGGGTTCGTTATATTTCCGCACAAGTACACATTGGAAAGTATAAATCACTTCCTCTCACTTTAATTAATAGCACTTGTATCAATAAAATCATTGTTATCTCGAAAAAATTCTTACAATCTAAAAATATTTTCTAGCATTTATTAACCCGCAACGGGTTGATAATCCGTAAATAAACAGAGCACATAAGTTTAATTTTGATTAAGTTCAATATAATATAGTATTCTGTATGGTCACCTTTCGAATTGATAACTGTTTAAACACAATGGTCATGTTGGCTGTGATACTTTGAAAATGTTCTACTGAAACCTAATGGGTCCAGACGTACTTGATAGCGTCCATTGTTTTTTATGGCCGTATGCAACCTTATTCTTAATGTAAGCCAATTAATTTTCCTTGAGATTGAGGTCAGGGCTGTTGACCTTGCAGTCCTTAAAATATTCTTCCGTTTTCTTTGCTTTATGACTTGAGGCACATCTGGTGAGACCAGGTAAGTTCACCTCTAGATTATCGTACAAAAATTCCCGATATCTTTGACTATTCAAGCTGGCTCCAATTTATTATAAACCAACTGACCTAAACTCATTTGGTCGGGGTGAGGGTGTCTTTCATAGTTTGCATCGTATATTTTTTTCATTAAATCCATCTCCTGTAGGCTTTCTGGCATGATGCGCTGACAAGAAACTGCTGGAAACTGGATTCATCAGAGAAAATAAAGTTTCCCCATTTATCCTCTCTCCGATGTTCATGCCTCTTAGGTGATTTCAAGTAGCTTCTTTATTTCATTTTTGCAGTCAAGCTTGGTTTTCGGACTGATTTGCAGGATCTTAGGGGATATTCATCGGGGAATCTACGAGAAAGAGTCCTAGGACTCACATCTGAATCCCTGAACTGAGAGGCAGAGAAGCTCGACTTTCTTTTCTCTTTTCTTTGTGTGAATTTGTCGGAGATTGTGAAAATATAGTTTCGAAGATATGATAATCTATACGTGTTGTATTTCTGGGAAATCTACTTTTCTTTTATAAAAAATAAGACACTTCAGGTTGGTAATTGGGATAGCATGGTGGACTACGGTCTTGCTCGGACCAATTTAGACTGAGATTTCACCACCAGAGTATTCTTCTTCGTGCAATGATACATTTTCAAATCTTGTCAGAAACTTAGCTTCCATTTACTCCCACTTAAATATCAGGAATTAACAGATTTGTGTACATTTTTAATATATAATAACTTACTGAAAATTGTTCTTTAGACCAATATTACAATTTTGATAAAAAATCGAAAGTCTGCGTTACAATGTTTCAAACTTGTATTTACAGTTTGTATACATTAAATAAAAGTGAATATTTCAATATCCTACAATAATAGCGAAAAGTCATCTTTGCCAGGTCTTCTTAAACATTTGACCAATACTGTGTTATTGAAATTAATAATTGTCCTCGCGATATATCAAATAACTAGAATTCTCCTGAAATCCCTACCACGTATTCAGGATACTCTGAAACCAAGCCTTGTCTAAGGCATCATTTTATTCTTTTAATCGCTAGGATTATTAAATCTAATTGTCGTCACTGAGATTAAGTGGTCTCCACTGACGACAATCAGCAAGTCTTCTCGACTCAGCCAGTCTCCAGTACTGTAATTGCATAATATTCCCACTGGCTTTAACCTTACTATACTATACTCCAGGTAATTCTTTTTTTACCGTTACTAACAATCTCATCAAAACAACGCAACCTGATTTAATAACGAGAAATCAAGTGACATTAAGCCGTTATAAATTTCTCGTAATCTATTACCCGGCGGTCTCAATCGTACCGTAGTCTACACTGACTTATATATATATATATATATATATATATATATATATATATATATATATATATATATATATATATATATATATATAATATCTGGATAAAATAAATGAAACAAAATTGGGTGTTTTTTTTATGAAAGTATTTATTTCTGTGTTTTTGTATATATTTATTTATTTAATATTTCAGACCACCTAGATCTTTCCTCAGAAATCAAATGAGATACTGTGAATGTGTGTTTGTTTACAGCGTTTGTTTACAGCGTTTGTCGTGAAGCGTGCATGTCACGTGATGTGCAATGCGACTTTGTTTGAATTTTTGGCGGAAGACTGATGATAGTGTCTTAAATGTTGTTTAAAAGGTTTTTTGACCATAACTCAAGAAATATTTCTTAAAATATTTTTAACTGTTGAAATATTTATGTAGATTTAAAATATCCACGTGTTTGTTTACCCCTAGTTTATATGTGTCTAATTTTAGAATTCAGTATTTTTCTTTTTTTCTTCTTCGTATGTGTGTTGTACTTAAATTACTGTGTTTGTGTGTTTGTTTTTAGACTCGGACGACACGTGGTGTGGAACGCGATTGTGTTTGATTCTTTAACGGACATCTGGTGTTTTGGTTATTGTTTAAAAAGGATTTTTTACCATATCTAAAGAAAGTTTTTGAAGAAATATTTTAACTATTGAAATATTTATACTGATTTAGAATACCCAAGTCTTTGTTTAACCCTAGTTTATATGTGTTTAATTTTAAAATCCAGTATTTCTCTTTTTTTCTTCGTATGTATGTAGTGCTAAAATTTGAGTCTATCAATATACATTTGCAATTATCTATCGAATATCGTGGTCTATTGAAGTGTTCTGCTACTGGGGAATATGAATTATTTTGTCGTATGTCTTGTTTATGGTTGTTGAAACGAAGCCTAAAGTTAGTTCCAGATTCGCCAATATATCCACTATTAGGACATATTGTGCAGAATAGGTAGTAAATTATATTATTGCTATCACAAGTGAGGCGGGGTGGATGTATTGTGATTTTGGAGTTGGGTGTGTTATTATGTGTTTGCAAATTAGACAACGAGTTTTGTTACATTTGTAATTACCTGTTTGGTTTGTATTATTTAGATATTTGGTGGAGGTGAGGATAGCTGATAAGTTAGGTGTTTGTTTTTTGCGTTGATGGGTGGTTTGGCGAAAATGTGTTTGATATTTTTGTTTAATTGGAGGATCTTGTAGTCATTTTTTAATTTGTGAGTAAGTGTGTGGGAATATTGATTGTGGTTAAAAACCATGGGAATCCGATTGTTGATTTTACTTTTTTTGTACGTGAGAAGTGTGTTACGGTTTATGTGGATAGTTTTATTAAGTGCTTCTTTTATTATATTTATTGGGTATTTACATTTTAGGAATTGTTCTGTTAAGTTATTAATGTTGTGTAGAAAATCTAGATGGTCCCGAGCATATGCGTTTGATTCTTAGAAATGAGCTGTATACGATAGATTTTTTTAATTTAAGAGGATGACAGCTTTTGAAGTGAAGGAATTTGTGATGGTTTGTGGGTTTGTTGTATAAACTGGTGGAAAGTGTGTGTTTGTTTAATTTTATCACAACGTCTAAGAAAGAGACGGATGTGTATGAATGTTCCATGGTAAATGTAATTGTGTTGTGGAAGTTGTTGCAGAAAGTGAAAAGTTTTTTTAGTTTTTCTGATCCATGAGTCCATAGCAAAAAAAATGTCGTCAATATATCTAAAGTAGTGTAATGGTTTAAATTCTGAATTGTCTAGTATTTTCCTTTCTAGAATGTGCATACAGATATTAGCATAGCTAGGTGCCATTTTCGTGCCCATTGTTGTGCTACTAATTTGTAAATAGTGTTTGTTGTTGAATTTAAAGTTGTTATGTGTAAGAATGAAATTTATTAATTGAAATATTAAATAAATAAATATATACAAAAACACAGAAATAAATACTTTCATAAAAAAAAACACCCAATTTTGTTTCATTTATTTTATCCAGATATTATATACATATCAAGAAAGTATACGTGGCCTCTCATTATGCTATATATATATATATATATATATATATATATATATATATATATATATATATATATATATATATATATATATATATACATATATATACATATATACATACATATATATATATATATATATATTACTCGTAGAGCGCTTTTTTGGTAACTAATTTTCTCTATATACAAAGACAAGCAGAGACTTCATTTTATTTGTATAAATGATTAAAATTATTCATGAATTGAGTCACGCGTTTAATTATTTACTACCAGATGCCGTTGTAACTCCTTCACCACTATATGTTTTACATGGGGAATAGATATTTAACTTACAGGGATAAATCCTTTATTGCCATTTCGTGACCTTCAGGTTTGACTCGATATTCAGCTTAGGAGGGGAGAAATTAAGGAAAGTTTGACTGTTTTTTATATTATTATTAATTACTCTACGAATTTTTTGCCTTTAAGCGTTCCGAGTTTACTACGCTGTTCTTTGATAAATAATTACCATTCTGCTACGAAATATTTGAAGGAATATCCAGAAATCCAAAGCCGCATGAGAATAATGAAAGCACCTTCCAGAAATTAAGCAAAGGATTAAGAGATACGAAAAGAGCAACATAAAGAAAAGAAAGAATGCTTAACTTCTACAGGATGTCCCAAAAGTTACCTAGGTATTTAAAAATATCATAACATGTGATTTTTTAAATACGTTTAATTTTTTTTATTTACTTTTCAGAACTTGCATTTACTTAGGAAAATGTCTCAATGGGAAAATTTCACAATTGAACAAAGAACCAATATGGCGGGATTTCACGAAATTCAGAAATGTTATGGCCACAACTTCCTCCTGATCTGACTCCACCCGATTATTTTCCCTTGGGAGACACACTAAGGAGCGTGTATACATCAATTAACCGCTGACAATTCAACAACACAATGATTTCTGTGTATAAATTCGGGGTCTTGGGTAATCGAGTGTTATTAGCCACTGCTATAGAGAATGCTATTAAAAAAGTATCCGCGTGTGTAAAGTCGAAAATGGAAAATTATCACGTATTATAATTTTTCATAATTAAATAGCAATATATTTCCAGTATCTGAATTTTCATTCTGTATCAAAAAAAAATATTTGAATTTTTTTTTAAAATGTTGAAATTACTGCATTCTTAAACCTCTGGGGGACGTCTGGAACATCCTGGAACATATGGCAGCGATTGCTGGTTAATATCCTTAGTAATATATAGAAAGGGCTTGAAACGACACAGATGTACTTTCACTGATCAATTCTAAGTAAACTATAGACAGAAAATTTGGGAAACAAGGAAGCATTAAGGAAAATAGAAACTATAAGATAACTTGCACTTACAATCAGAAAGAGTGAGTTGAAATTTCTGAGACGCGTAATGAGGAAAGATGGATTGGAGAATTTGACTCCCACAGTACATATTGGCGGCTGTACAAACAGGGAAAAAACAACGAGTAATAATTTGCCTGTGTAACCGAATAGCGGAAAAGGGACAAGGGTGGAATCTTTTGATGTTATTGTTAACTAAATACAAGGATTTTGAGCCACTCAAATTAGAAAAATATTGAATGGGGTTGTAATGATGTTCAAGGAAGGGTTAAGATATGCATGTTATAAAGATATGTCAAGGATAAGGATTGACTCTAGACGGGAAAAGAATGTAATTTCAGGAAAGCATCCTATCGGGAGCATGTTCCACAAAGTAGCAGTTCTAGGGAAGAAGCAGGCAGAAAGGAAATACCTTCTTAGTAATGGGACACGAAGGGAATGAGGATGTGTTGAATGTATGTATGTGGTATGGTGCGTTGTAGCTGTGATAAAGTGAACTGGTGAAACTAAGGAACGTGTCTCGTTTGAAGATTTCCATTGTAATAGCGATCGAGTAGCAAGAGGTTAACAACGTATTGTCTATGAGAGAAAGCCTTTTTACGATGCAACATAAAAGGCCGCGTAAACTTTTTTAAAATTCTTTCAACGCTGAAAAGAAGATTGAAAGGGACCAAAAATCACTTAGAGCAACAGAAGACCGTGAAGGGCTATGAACCTCTACCTCGGGAAGGGACAAGGCGCATTAAAAAAAATATCCACAGATTTCATGACGTCTCGATATAAACTATCGGCATTCCTCTAGATTTTGTCTATCGTGTCCGTTCAGGACGGGAGTGATCCCGACTTTCCACGACTTTCTCTCCATTGTTGGTCGAGGTTATTCTCCCCGTCCGACTTCATCCCAACTCTGCCATACCTTCACACATTTTTTAAAAAAAATAGTTTACTCGTTGTTTCCACCTGTTTTTCTATTTTCAATATGCCCAGTGAGTATTAGATTCACTAGGCATCTTTCCTCCTTCTGACTGATATTCTCTTCTTTTTAACATTAGGTTTGAAAATATTGCTTTAAGCTAAAAAGCTTAGAAAGATGTGGAGAGCCATGATCGCTCACGTACGGAATAGACACGACATATTAAAGAAGAAAGAGTCAAAGTTACTTAGAGTAACAAACGATAAGAAGTTGTGGAGAGCAATGATTGGCCACGTCCTGTAAGAACAGGGCAGATTAAAAACGATACTACAGAATCGTTTCACTTATACAATATTACTATATCAATAAGCCTTTCTCACTGTCTTGTTTTTGTACGTTTATTTATTGGATTTTTGATTGATTATCTTCACCTCTCTGAAAATCTTCGAGAATATCATTCTTTGAATGCTTCTTGTCTTTAGCGAGATCCAGCTGCGACTAGCAACATATGTCAAAATATGCAACCTCTCGCTTCTCCTCTTGAATAATCTTCCAACTGATACAATTGCCGATGTATCGTTCAAAATCATGTCGACGAATCGATAACGCGATCGGCTTCGGTGGATTCGCGAGCTTGTCTATTTTTAGAACACTGCATTCCAGATTCAGAGGACCATAAGTAAATCAAAGGCGTGTGAACGCTTTAGAATATTTCTATGCAGAGGGCAACGGCTCTTGCTCATTCGGGAAAAGAATTAGCGATGCTATCAAACCGATCTGGGTTCCAGGCATCGAAGGATACTTCTTTAAATCTCTAGTGAATTAGCAAAAATAAAAAGTAATAATCAGATATGTAAATACATATTAATTTCTTGCCTGTTCCCATATATATATATATATAAGTAAAGGTGCTCAAAATCAGTGATAAAACGTATATTTCTTTCTTTCTACTCTGTGTATATATATATATATATATATATATATATATATATATATATATATATATATATATATATATATATATATGTATATGTATATATATATATATATATATATATATATATATATATATATATATATATATATATGTAAGAAATTAACTATTTTCCTAATATTTTATGTCTTAAATTGCTGTAGAAAATTGTAATAAGCACGTCTTCATTAATTTAAGTTTTATGACCAATATTATATTTTGTCAAAAGTAGGATTTTTAATTGAATTATATATAGAAAGATAAATAGATATATACATGCATACATACATATCCAAACGAATTTCACTACAAAGAAAAAGATCTGAGTTTATATTTTATTGAATTTTTCCCATTTTCGGAATAAGCTGTTGGTTACTGTTATCGGCATTATGGATAAAGCGTTCGAACTTTATGTTATATATATATACATATATGTATATTAGTAAAAATAAAAGTGGAAACGCGTTTAAATTTATAATTATAATCGCGACTAAATTAACAAAATTAAAAAGTGGTAATCAAACATATAAACATATTTCACACACACATACATATATATATGTACATATATATATATATATATATATATATGAAATATATATATATATATATGAAATATATATATATATATATATATATATATATATATATATGAAATATATATATATATATATATATATATATATATATATATATATATATATATATATATATGAAATATATATATATATATATATATATATATATGAACAAATTTAATCACAAATTTACAAGTTTTGTATTATTTTTATTGCATTTTTGCCATTTTCGGAATAAGGTTTTAAATATTGTGATCGAAATTATAGATAAATTTTTCGAATTTTATGTTGCTGATATATATATATATACATATATATATATATATATATATATATATATATATATATATATATATATATATATGAGTAAAAGGTAGCACTAGGTAAAAAGTAAAGTTTTTTACCAACGTGTATCTATCCATCATAATCGTTATCAAGGCCAGAGTAGACATTTTATTTATTAACCTGTATTTATACACTGAAATAACGCGAACTAAACTAACATAACGCTAGGTTTTTAAAATTAAGACTTAGAGAACCTTCTAAACTATTCTGTTAAACGTGCTGTTTAGATCAAAATTAAACTATAGCGGTCGCAACGTGACATAATTTTTAAGCTTATTAAACGAAGTGAACTTGTTGCTCTTATTGATTATTTATGTAATTATTTTTTTAAGTGTTTTTATTTTTTATTTTACACGCTAAACCCGCGTTAAATATTCTAGCCAATTTCATTTAATTTCTTTTTATAACTTTTATCATTAAATATCCTACATACTGATAATAAAAGAATCGCCAAGAAAGGTGAAATGTTGTGACACCCTGGATGCAAATTTAATGCAGATGATCTTGTTAAAGCACTTTCCATTGGTTAGACAATATGCATAATACATTAAAAACTATTTTAAAAGTTTAACATTTCAGCGTGACCTCTCCTTGATTCCCATGTGTAGTTGCATCAACGTTAATATCATTTTAGTTCGATGAAGTCCTAAAGGACAAAATGCGTCAAACGAATATCATATCAAGACTACAATAATAAGTCATGAACACATGCCATAAATTGGTAAAGCCTAAGAATCTGAAGGCATCGCGTTACGGTTGGTATATATATATATATTGATTCGTTAAATGTTGATTTACTTATAATTGGAGAGTTATTTTTGTTTAAATAAGCAGCTGTTCATCTACTAGTATCCCCTTATCTATTCTTAATGTTCTTTTAATAAGCGACTTCACGCCAACACATATCTGTCTGTCATATTACGCAGTTCCTCATATTTTTATTGATTCAATTAGTCTTAATTTAATCATAGAGTATTCACTAATTTACTTCTCCTAATCGTTGTAAAGAAAAACAGCAACGTTTAAGCTTGTAGTGAACCTTTATTCAATGCAATTTTACTACTACCCATAAGTAAGTGCCGACCATGTCTTTTATAGTCAATTAGTTCGAGGGAGCGGCAACTATATTTGCTTTCACCACAATTACAATAAGCAACTGCTCGCTAACTTTCTTCTCTCTACAATATTATACAAATCTCTATACAGAATTTTATTCCTTTAAATTTAATAAGTGTCTTCTCGCTAACTTCTCTCTATATTCTCCAATATCCGTGTGTTTTTTTTCATTCATTTAATATTCTTTTATTAAAACATCCATCGCTAACTTTCCTCTAAATATCGTATTACCCAAATAATCAGTTTAACAGAGATTTTGAACATACTTATTAATCTGTTAAATTACACTATGGGTTAAATAGTAGAGCTTTTAACTGAAAAAAATCATTGTTATTCTTTAAAAATTGTAAATGCATTATTCACTCGCAAATAAATAAGAATTACAATCCAAAACATGCTTCGGTGTAAATAACCCACAAAGTGTTAATGAACAGTAAAAAAAGAAGAAAAATCAATCAAACTATGGATACTAATATCTTAAACATTTTCTGTGATGGTGGACGGCTTCGCTTGCCACTTTTGCTATGTCAAACGAAATCTCGTTATCACTTCCAAAATGCTCGTTATATTCGAGACTTCGTAGACGCCGGTACTTGTAATAACGCCTTCCAATAATATCCGCCCCAGTAATACTTCTTCAAGTAGTAATCGCCAAATAGTATAATGATCAGAAAAGAATCGTCATCTGTATACTAGTAGAGTCGAGAGAGAGATATTCATTCAATGCCCCACGCGGTCGGATGTGGCACAAGGATGAGTTTTATTGTGAGGTATCCGAGCCTGTAGGCTCGGCCACAATTTCCCCGTAGACCCTGTAAAAAGCGGGGTCGGCTAGCTGTCTCCAGAGACTCTGCCCTTCGACATAGCCTTGTCAGGAGATTCTCTCTACCCGGAGGCAGAGAGTTTGACTATCACTTATCGTGTAAAATAAAAATAGTTTGTATTTATTTCCTTCCTTTATGATCACGTGGTCTACTTAATAATGGAATCGCCCTTGTTACTCATTGGCGATCTACTTTCAAACCACATTGTCGGCAACGACACTTACTCTTATACAGCAGTTTTAAATCAAGGGTCAAACGTTCTTTAACCCCCATACCCTGATAAGCGTCAATTCCTAACACCACCTCTTCTATTCATATCAAACACTTTATTCATCATAACCATTTTAACAGTTATCAATCTACCTCGAGAAATAGACTTACCTTGATTGTTTCAAGTTTACTTCTATTTCAAACCGCTACAGAAGAATATCCACTAGCCATTTGAATATGTGTTTCTTTCTAACGAGTTTTTTTTTCCGAGTGTGAGATTAATTTCATCGTCAGTTTGTTGCAAGTTTAGGACCAAGGAAGAACAACACGAACACAAGAGTAGAAATAACAAAGATATATTACACAGAATAATAATACAAGATGTTGAAGGTGTTAGTATGATTGTTAGTCTGGTTTGGAGTGAACTACTATTGGCTCGACTCGATTCCGTCTCGTCCCTCTCCTCTTGAGAGGCGCAGTATTCATAGTGTCAGGAAGAGTTCCCTCTGTCGTTATAGGTAAGGTCCCAATACACCCCCATCTCAAGCCTTTACCTCGCAGGGGTCTTTAATATTTTTTCCTCTTCGGATTAATCATCAAAGGCTCTGTAAATTTTCTTTTTCTGCTTGATTTCAGCGGTTCTGAAATTGCTTGAGGCCTTTGCATATTGAATGTATCAAATATTGTGTCCATTACTTCCTCCTCTTCCTGAGGTAGACCGTTAGAATCCTCTAACAGCCTCTTTCTGATCTGATTTAAGTGCCTTTTATGCGAGAACTTTGGACCCTGAATTATGTAAATCACGTTCCCGATTCGTTTCTCTATTGTACCTGGCTCCCAATAGGATGTATTGTTTCTGAACATTTAAAAAAAACTTTCTCCGCTGGGTTAAATTTTCTTTTTGATACAAACGACGTTGGTGATTGCTTTGTCTGTTTTGGCAGTAATATGTCGAATACCGATCTAATTTTTCGGGCGAACATCACTTCCGCCGGTGATAATGCCGTTCGGTGTAGTTCTATACACTTGCAAGAATTGTTGTAAAGCGTTTTCTGTTGGTACGTCATAAGCTTTCTTTAGCGCTCTTTTTAATGTATCTACAAACCTCCCCGCTTGCCCGTTTGATCTTGGGTGATATGGCGGGGATTTGATGTTTCACCGGAAAAGTTTCACAAAATTCTTGAAAATCCGCAGATGTAAATTGTGTCCCATTATTGGTGACTAGACAATCAACCACTCCGAAACGAGCAAACTGCTCGTGAAGGCAATTTATGGTAGTCTCAGAAGTATGTTTTCTACAACGAAATACTTCTGGCCATTTGCTGTAACTGTCTCCTACAATCAAGTAGTAAAAACATCTAATGGACCTGCAAAATCTACATAGATTCTCGAGCACGGTCGATCTGTCTTAGGCCATGGCTTATGGATGATCGGAGGTGGCTTGTCTGCTAAGGAACAGCCCTTGCATTTGTCCACCATATGTATAATATCTTGATCCATGTTTGGCCAGTACACGTAACTTCGCATTAAGGATTTCATCCTGTTTTTTCCTGGGTGGCCCTTGTGAAAATCCTTGAAGATTCGCCTTTGTAGCGTTTCCGGGGTTACTAGTCTTTCATTATATAGTAGAACATTATTATATAACGAAAAACTGTCTGATATATGTTTATCATTCCCTATAATCTTTTTTTTCGTTTCCTTTATAAATTCGTCATTCACTGCTTCGTTTCTTATTTCCTGTAATGTGACGGTGATGTTTCGAATTGTACTACATAATGATGTTCTGATATCTTCCTCATATCGTAGAACTGAAATTACGGAATCTTCCAATGGCTCCATTTTCTTTGGTATTAGTCTCGAAAGACCATCGGCATGGCCGAATTTGTTTGATGGAAGATACTCCGATTTAAAGTTATAGTTTAATAAAATAGTCCCCCATCTTAGCAATCTATTAGCAGTGTAGACATATAGACCTTTCTTTGATCCAAATATTGTCAATAATGGCTTGTGGTCTTAAGGTGAAAAATCTACCGTAAATATATATGTGGAATCTCGCAACCGCAAAAATAATCCCCAGCGCTTCTTTTTCGATTTGCGAGTAATTTTGTTCGGCTGGTAGCTTGACGCATGCGCGATAGGTTTTAGTGTCCCATCCGGCATTTTATGAAGTATACATGCTCCAACACCATAGGCACTCGCGTCACTCGCGACTATTATTTCCAATTTTGTGTCATATTAGGCTAAAAATAAATCTGCTGTTAGAATCTTAATGATTTTGTCGAAAGTTTTCTGACATTCATATGACCATTCCCAAACGTTTTCCTTCTTCAACGGTTCCTTTAGGGGTGCGCGTAATTTGTGCATGTTAGGAATAAATTCTTGATAATAATGTACTAAGCCCAAGAAGCTTTGTAATTCGGCTAAATTTTTTGGCGTGGTTCTTTCTGTGTCTGGTCTTCTTCCTTCTTCGTCAATAATATGGTCCAGATATTTTATCTCCTTCATAAAGAAGTCACATTTATTTTCCTTTACCTTAACACCGTAGTTTTGTACCTGCCTGAAAACCTCTTGAACGTGTTCCCAGTGTTGTTCAATATTTTTACTATTTATCAGGATGTCATCAAGTTATGCGATCGTGAAATCCAGTCCGCCTAGCATAGTGTCCATTATTTGCTGAAATATCGCCGGCGCGACCTTGATCCCGAATGGTAATCGCTGGAACTTATATAACCCTTTATGTGTGTTTATGCATAACAACCTCGGGATTTCCTCATCTACTGGTACTTGTAGGTATGCTTCGCTCAAGTCTATCTTTGAGAAAAATCTTCCTCCGTTCAATTTTGTGAAAACTTCCTCTGGACTAGGGAGAGGATAGTGATAATCCTTAATCGCTGCATTCAATCCCGTCGAGAAATCAGCGCATACTTGTATCTCACCCGATTTCTTTTTCACGTAAACCGTAGGTGCGGCCCATTGACTATATTCCACCTTTGTCAATATACCGGTTTTCACGAGTCAATCCAACTCTTTGTCTATTTTTTCTAATGATGAGAAATCATTCCGTTGAACGTCACATTTGTGATAATTTCACCCTCAAATTTGATTTTCCTTCCTGTTACCGACCTGGCTAAATTATCGGTTCTCAACATGGTCGGTTTGTTTAATTTCTTCCACGTCTGTAAGTTAATAATGGTTAAATCTGATCCGGAATCTAATTGTAATCTGATTGTTTTTGTTTAACATTTCTACTTCTACGCATTTTCGTATATTTATCACGTCCGCTTGGTCAGTTCTAGTGACTCTTACTCGGCTTTTGTTTTCTTTCTTTGTTCTACAGTGAGAACTTTTATGTCCCACTTTATTGCACAACAGACAAATCTTATAGCGATATGGACAATATTTGTACCGATGCAAAGTCCCACAGCGATAGCATGGACTGGGTGGTAGTTTCTTCTGAGATTTCATTTGACTTTCTGTAGTAAAATAATTTGTTTGGCTTGTGTTTGAGGAGGGGAAAAACGTTTTTATCGTTGTACTTTTCGTATGTGAGCGACGCCTGACTCTTCGATATCTTTTGAGTCCTTTTTTACGTTTATACATCTCTGACAGTCCTCAGCCAATTTTTGTAGCGTCAATTCTGGCTCACGCTCAAGTTTTGTTATAATTCTCCGTCTGATCTCCGCATCTTTAGTAGAAACCAGGCCTTGTACGAATATCAAACATTTAAAATTGTCAGGGCTGAGTTCAGATAACTTAAATCATCATAGTGTTTGTTTATTACGGAAGCGAATGTTATATAGTCTTCGCTATCCTTTTTTGTTAAATTTAAACATTTCCACCTTTTGTGGAATAGTAAAGTGTTCGGACGAAATAATTCAGTTAAAAGTTTCACGGCTTCCTTGAAAGTCAACTCATTCGTTTCCCTCGGTAGTATGTAGTCTACGAATTTAGTGTATTCGCTTGACCCTAGTTTCCTCAGTAGTAGACGTACTTTTTTCGCGTCTGACCAATTCCCGCAATCAAACTCATATGAATCTTCATATCTTCTGATGTAAGCCGTGAATGTTTTGTCTTCGTCCGGTGCATAAGTGAAGTCTTTTATAGAGCTCCATATAGCTCCGTTTCATTTCCAGAATTTTTCCCTTTATTTGTTACTGCCCGTAGTAGTAATTCTTGTAGTTCGAGTTGCTTCTCTTCGTTTTTCTGTTGAATTTCTAATTGTTTTTCTTCGAGCCTAGTCTGTCTTTCCGCATTTTTTTGTTGCTGCTCGAATTGCATTTTCATTAGTTTCAATATGGTTGCCTTAAAGTCTTCCATGTCTACACCGTAATTTTTTGTAACTATTTTTTATTTTTTTCTCGGTGTAGACTTCAGGGTTTTCTTTCATTCTCCGCGTAGAACTTCGTTTCTTCAATATCCTCGTTGCAACTGTTATGGTCCAAGTTTAGGACCAAGGAAGAACAACACGAACACAAGAGTAGAAATAACAAAGATATATTACACGAAATAATAATACAAGATGTGGAAGGTGTTAGTATGACTGTCAGTTTGGTTTGGAATGAACTACTATTGGCTCGACTCGATTCCATCTTGTCCCTCTCTTCTTGAGAGGCGCAGTATTCACGTCGTTATAGGTACGGTCCCATAACAGAAACAGAGAAAACCTGGCACCTGAACACAACTGTCATATTAATTGGCATCCTGGATAAAACCGCAAAATAACTGCAGAAAAGAACATTAACAAAATCCCTGGCAGCCTATGTTTACAAGACATTCAAAAATATCACTCTTCGTGGATACGTCTTCATTCAGGTGAGTATTAGCCAAATATAGACACTGTACAGGTTGAGTATCACTCAATTTATCCAAATCGCATTTATACTTTTACTACTTATCCTTAACCTGTTTCCTGTGTTATGAACCGGTAAAGGATTTTATTAAACATAAAGCAACTAAAAATAATATTTCACAGGAGGCGATGAATAGTTTTTGTTTTTGTCAATTAAAATCGGCTTATTTACAAGGTATATAACAAAGAACTGATAGGTAAGCTAGATTTATTTGGGTAGGATATTAGAATAATGCAGAACTTATACTGGGATCCAACTGCATACGTCCGAATAGAAAATTAGTTCAGTAAATAAACAAAAAGAGAATGTTTAAGACAAAGATGTTTCTTCTCACCGGATTTATTCAAACGCTACAGTGAAGTGATAATTAGAAGTCCTAGCAAGATTCATTATTGGCGACCGCAATCTTAACAACATAAGATATATAGATGATAGTGTTCGTATTAGATGTAGAAAGGAAAATAGTGGAACAGCTACAGAAGGTAGTCAAGGAAAGCGAGAAAATAGAACTAAAAATTAATTGTAAGAAGAGAGAATGTATGGCTGTCAGAAAAAAGAAGAGACGAACATCCATATTGAAGATGCCAAAATGTTCATTCAGTTTCATTTCTTTGTCTGCTATCAACACTGTAATAACTGCATATCTTAACGTGTTAGAGTTGTGTCCCACTTAAATATGTAAAGGGTGTTTCATTAAGACAGATTATATATAAGGGTGTTTCATTAAGACGGATTATATATAAGGGTGTTTCATTAAGACGGATCAAAGTCAGCAGTAAATAAATCAGTGTTATTGGTGAAAATTTATTTATTTCTATATTGGATCATGTTATTTAATTCATGGCAATTATGTGTGAAAAATAATATCATCCAAATGTCCGCCAAATCTGAAAGAAAAAGAAAAACATCATTAGACGCTTAAACTTAATTCACATTCCAAGTTATTGGAACACCCTTTATTTATTTAAACTTATAATTTATTTCTCATAGATTCAGGCTCACGACCACATCACTTTGCAACACCGGTTGCCGTAGGATCACCGAAGTTAAGCAACGTCGAGACTGGTTAGTACCAAGATCAATGACTACTTGGGAATATCAGGTGTTGTAAGCTTTGATATGGAGGTGGTGTAATTGTTAATGGCCTGAAATTGTTAATGGGAGAGCAGATTTTTTAATTCCGGTCGGGTTCGTTATAACCACTTACACACAAATAGCCTTGGGAAAGGTATGAATCCACATCTTCTTCCCCACCAGCTTGGGGTTAATTAGTAAGACTGGTATCACTAAATCATTATTATCATTATTATCTCCAAAAGAAAAAAAAATCTTAAAATCTAGAATATTTTCTGGCTTTAAATAACCTGGGTTGATAGGCCGTAGAAAATGAATGAATCAATCAATCTCTCAAGTTCGTCAATCTGTTAAGGGTAAAAATCTTTGATGACTATTTACGTCCGTCTGTATTCTCTGTATTTACTAAATTCATTTTCTATCCAGGCCCAGGAGTTTTGCTCCCGGTGTAAGTTCTAGATATATAATATAGCTTTACCAATTTCTGTTTGCCTCAGGGTTCTTGATAAGATCCAGAGACGGATATGCAATGTAATTGACCCTGATCTGTCATCTCGTCTGCAGTCGCTCTCTCTTGCCTTGCTCTGTCTTTTTTACAAATACTTTCACGGTAATTGCTCCGAGGAGCTGCTTTCGCTGGTTCCTAGGCCTCATGAATTTAAACGTCCTACGAGGCTGGCATCTCGTTCCCACTCCTTCACCGTTGAAACTGTTAGATGTAGACGTCTCTTCTACTCCAATAGCTTCATGTCTCGCACATCTCGCCTGTGGAACTCCCTTCCTTATTCCTGTTTCCCTGACAAATACAATCTCCAACTATTTAAGTGTAACGTCAATCGACATCTCCAGTTGCCTTGATCTATCCACTTCCCTTCCCCACATCCTTTCACCTTTCATTTCTATCTGCTCTCGCTCCAAATCTTCTGTAACCCCCTTGCCTTGATCGATCCACTATCTTTCTCCACATCCTCTCCTTTACAAACTCCTATCTGCTCTTCCTCCAAACATTCTGTAACCCCTTGCGTGCTAGTGGCTTCCAGCCTTGCTTGGGGTGATAAGATTTTTTAAAAAAATTAAAAATTAAATTAAGTTTTCTTAGCAATTCAAACAATTTTTGCATCGTAAATTTTGCATAATTTATAAAACAGATAGAACGATCTTACACATAGGATTTTAAATGCGATATAAATATTGCATTCTTGTTCCAGTTTCTTTAACGAAACCGCTCTGTTCTTCTCCTATTTCCGGTCTAATTTTGCTACGCGCTGTATTCATCAGAAGGCGGATGATATATTATATGGCTCATTAGACTTATTGTCCGAAGACAAATAAATCTGCAAAAAATTCGCCAAATATAAATGAAGATATTTTATCAAAAAGTAGGTATCCTTTTGTCTCGGGAGACTATGAATTCTAATAGGGTGGCTAGTTAATCCCTACTGTATATGTCTGCACATGTACATCTTATGTTTCTTCAACACACACATAATTACCCCCATCTATGGGTTAATTATTATCTGAAAAGGAAAATCTGACAATTTAAAAAATATTTTCCGGCTTTAAATAACTTGCAAAGTATAAGCTGTAGAAAATGGATCAATCAATCGGTGTATGGATCAGTTATAACAAAATCACTTTTCCTGTTAGGTTACATACTGGAAGACAACACAACAGTGAGTTTCGAACCCGGATATCCTGTTTGTAACGCTAACAATCCAATCAGTCGAGAACGCGCCCATATATTTAAAAACATTGAACAATAACAACGATGTGTAGAATTAAACCTAACAAAAACATAAATTTGTCTTATTTCACTGTGACGGCCACAATAGATATAAATCTTATAAATTCTTATTTCCTCGAAATAATACTTTATTAATTATGCCTTTAGCATCCACTGTTGACTTCCTTTCAGCGATGTAAATTTAACAGTCCACTTACTTCGCTATCCGGTATGACGTATTTTTCACGCGACAATATATGAAGATTTTTTTTGATTAGGAAACAGAAGTGAATCCCGTTCGTTAATCAATCGAGTTGGAAAGTAATTTAATCAAGACGTAATTTAATTGTCATAAATTCCAACTCGCCATAATTTAAATTTCCCATCTATTCTTTTGCCATCGTCTTACTTCAAAGCGCAATTTTTAGAAAAAGTAATTTAAACACTATTTTTGATTAGAATATAATCTTCTACTCTTTTCTGTGTCTGTTTCTTCTGTGCGCGTAAGCAGATACACACACACACAACATACACACACATACTGCAATTATTAGTGTATAATAAGCAGTGTCTTCCAGATTTGTTAAGTCTGAAAGTTAGGAGTGCGTGTTATGTATATAAGAAATAAATATTAACTTTTTCCCAGTCGCTACCGAAAAAAGCTGCTGAGTGCAGGAATGTAAGCCAGAAATAACTAAAGACACAACTTACTCGTGACCAAACGTTTAAAAAAATAAGCGATCTTCAGACCTTTTAGATACCGAAGGCTGAACCATATCTGTGATTCTTCAAGACCCGTAGAGTCAACGTGTGCATCTATACTGTGACTATGCTGCGCGAATCACAGTTAAAGTTCCAAGGAGAGAGAACATAAACTGTCGTTATCAATATTTTGAACACGTCAAGTATGTTCAAATCCATCGAAAGCTTCCGAACCGCATCGTCTGGCCAATTTCACCCAAAAGGCTTGGGTCACCCTGCTGTATGGTTTTCAGGAACTTGCCAATTTTGTCGCACGTTGGGATCGTATCCCTAAGAATGTAAATCAGTTATGATCGGAACGCTAACTGTCTAATCACGGTAAACACACACACACACGCATATATATATAGTGACTAAAATTTTGACTAAAAATATTGACCCTGAAGATGAACAATGATGTTCCAAAGCGCTAGGTCATCGTATGGACAATACATATTTCGAAATCATTTTCAAATAAAGTCTCATTAGAGAATATGAGAAAATTCAAAAGAAAATATGCAAGACTATGTTGTCTTTAACATTCAATACTACATATATATATATATATATATATATATATATATATATATATATATACACACACACACACACACATATATATATATGTGTGTGTGTGTGTGTAATATCATCGCAAAACCAATAGTAGTAATGCGATATAGGAAGTAATAGAGAAAAAAAATGATTTACTCGGAGTGGGACAATTTAAAATCCAATGCAACAGGCACCAATGCTACTCATATATATATATATATATATATATATATATATATATATATATATATATATATATATATATATATATATATATTCAGAATCCGTCTTGCACATTTACAAATCTACCATTCGTCCGTTTATTGAATACTGTTGCTGTATCTGGTCAGGTGGTGCACCTGACCAGATACATCTCGAGGTTCTTGACAAAGTCCTAAGAACGATCTGCAATGTAATAGATCCTGACTTGGCATCTCTATTTGACTCATTTTTCCTACAATGGATCGTGGTTTCCCTCCGTCTTTTCTACAAATATTTTCATGGCAACAGCTCTGAGGAGTTTTTTTTACCCTGGTGTCCTGACTACATGAATTTAAGCATGCCACTAGATTGGCACCTAGGTCCCATTTATTTACTGTTATAATAGCTAGATGCAACCAACACTTCAACTCCAACAGTTTCTCTTCTGGTATATCCCATATCTGGAAATACCTTTCGTTTACTTTCTTCTTTGATAACTATAATCTTGAAAAATAAAAATGCTACCTTAATCACAGCTCCTGTCTTCTCAAATCTGGTTCATGTTTTATCCCTCCTTCTAGCCTCCCTAATCTCAGTCGTTTCTTTTTTTCATTTTCTATCCCTGCAACCCCCTGCGTAATAGTGGCATTTCCATCTTGCATGGGGTGAAATGATTCAAAAAATGACCTCAAAGTTTCTTTAAAATCCGACAATTATCTGATTTTTGCAAGAATTTCTAAGTCAATTTGTTTTTGACCACAAAAAAATCCTATAATAAACTTTGCACCCTCACCCGCTGACGCAAGAAAGTCAAGATTTTTAACCAACATTTGTAACGTTCTAAAAGCGACCACAAAATATAATTTAATAATCAAAAATCATTTGGTATTTCCCCTTAATAATAACATTAAGATTTTGACGATAAAATTTTGTATTTTTTAAATTTAAAGGTATGAATAGTTTTTAGCGAATCTGTGAATCTATAATTTCATCAATAAAAATATTGTTTTTGGCTGTCGAAGGACGAAATGCGTTACATATTTTTTTCCAGTTTATATCTATCGATAAATCTAATATTGATTTCATATATATTTACCACAGTATGTTCATATCTATTTATTTATCGGTTTGCTTTCATCCATATCACTAATGCATTTTCTTTTGTCAAATAATCTTGCATTTTTTGCTCTTTTATATATCTCTCTTTTTATTCATTCTTTCATTTTTATGTGCGGCATTTTCTCTTCGTTCTGTTTCTTCTACCTTGCAATCCCCCACTCTCTCTATATATATACACGCTAACACCGCCATCATTTCCATAGTCTGGCTACAACCATCCATCATCAATCCAATACAACCAACCAACCGTCTTTCTCTTCTTGCTACCACGTCTACGTCTAAGTTCGCTTAAAAAGGAGTGGATTTTAAAACGAGGTTCGTTTCAGAACACCTGCTGGAAAAAAGTTCTTACTGGCATTTTCTCCTGATTCTCGAGGCCCCACATTAGCCCAAAATCAAACGGACTGCACCTTTGAACTTTGGCTTGAATGACGTTCGATTTCGGATTTGCATTGCCAAATCCGTGGTCTTCGACATTTACCATTAAGAATTTCCTGTTTCCAAATCGAGTAATGAAAAAAACATTTTGGACGTGACATATATAGCTTCCACTCCATTAATTATATATATATATATATATATAGATATGTGTATGATAAAAAGCATACATAAACGCACGAAAGTTTTACGTATGTATAAATACATTTCTTCGACAGGCGTTATAATAAGTCTGCTCAATATTATGAGACAGAGCTATAAGTATATATTAGTGAGTATATGTAAAATCCAACGTCGATAGCGATTGTATTTGCACATGAAGCTTGCAGCAACTGCATGAAGTGCTATCGACGTCGGATATTTCTATATTCACAAAATGAGTGTAGAATTTTTTTAATCAAAATTGTGGTTGAATTTATTTCTCTGTATGTCTAGTGCATTAGTTGTTTTTTGTGAGATCTCTTTTGTGCTCTTGTATCTCCAATATATTGGGATGAACAGTTTTGGCAATTTATTTTATAAATGCCTGCTTCAGAAATATTATTGCTATTAGTGTTTGAGGATCTGATTATATTCATAATAGTTTTGGATGTGTTTGTGATTATTTTAAGATTATTTAGAAGGTTAGGGTGTCCTGGATAGTGGACGTGACGAAGTTGCTCGGTAGTATTGTGCATCTGTTTTCATGTAAATATTATTACGGATGTATTAATATTTTTGTTTCGGTTGTATATTTTTTATGCCTTTCTTCTTGCGTTGTAGATGAAATGAGATGGGTATTGTAGGTTTTTGAAATAACTCACTCAGAAGGAAAATCATCCAGAGTGCCGCCATTGAATAGTATCCAAATATTAATCTACTGCCAGGTTTTTGCTCAATATCATCTTTCCTAACAGAATTACTACTCTCCCAAGCTAACGCACACACACACACACACACACACACATATATATATATATATATATATATATATATATATATATATATATATTATAAATTTACTAATTTAAAAATAAGGTTCCATCGCTACACAGGAATTTCCATGTTTCAAAATCAGAAACTAAAAACTTCAAATTCAGTTATAAAATTAAATTAACGTCCATAGTCCTGTTTAATTTTCAAGCAAATTTTGGAATAACATGTTTTTAAATTTACTGAGTTTTATAATAACAGTTTCTAAGGATACGGCGAAATCAATCATTTTGACAAGGGGTGGTCGGGTGTTCATTTTCACTGACAACTATTGTATCAAAATATGAGTTACTTTCGAAAAGAGGTTATGTTAAGGTAAGGTTGCCTGTTCAACGAATGATGACATCTGTTCATCTCATGTCGTCTGGTCTTTATCAACGACAAAAAGTTTTTTGGCACTTTTGTTTCGCCGTTAAATTTGTAATTGTATGCATAAAGATTTTTTCTAAAAGGCTGTTTGTATATGAGTACGTCGTATTGAACTACAATTTCAAAATATTATTCCTAATTCTAATTACTAATAGATTATACTTCTTTTAAAACAAATAAATGTAATAGAATTACTTTAATTATTTAAAAATTATTATTAGATATCAAATATAAATATGTATATTTCATTTTTCAGCTTTTTTTCCGTATCCTTAGAAACTAATATTATGAATGTATGTGCTTATAAAACTCAGTAAATTTCACAATAAATTATTCCAAAATCCGCTTGAAAATGAAACAGGATTCATATCACCTCAAACAAGTGGCACCCAAGTTCTTCTGATTTTAATTGTTTTTTTTTTTTTGTTTTTTTTTTGTTTTTTTACGGCTTATCAACTTTTCCGGGTTATTTAAAACTGAAATATATATTTTTAAATTGTAATGAAATTGGGGGGATAATAATGATTTACTGTTACAAGTCCTACTAGTGGCAACAATTAAGTACAAATAATTGTGAAGATACACAACAGTTCAAACGTTTCAGGCTATTTCAGGTAATTTTTAAAATTCACCCAAAATGTAGTTGTTTTGTACTTTAAATAATAGAAAATTATTATACATTGTAAAAAAAAATGGAGACATGATTGTTTTTTTGTTTTTTTTTAGAAATGTTATGACAAAAAAAGAAAAAATGTCATGTAGGATTAAATTTTGCTCTCGTCAAAATATCCGATTTTAGCCTTGTTTACTTCAGAACAGGCGTTGCAAAAATTTCTCAAAGAATAAGTTTGATTATTGATTCTATCCTTTGTTAATGACTCTAAGAGCTCTTTTTCATCTTTTTCTTCACTCCTGTCAAGTTCAAGCCATGCTAACTCTGGGGGTTACTTCAAACTTTTGAAATGTAGTGTACATATAATTGAATAAAATGTAACTCTACTTGGTTTTTGAAGAATAAAGTTGATAAACAAAAACAAATTATTTTAAACAATCTAATAGGTGTGTACTTATTTAGGACTTGTCTCCAGGCCGACACATATTTTGTTTTTTTAGTTTATTGATTTATTGGTTGATTTGGTTTTACAGCTTATCAACCTTTGCAGATTAAATTAAAGTAAAATAAATATTTTTAGAATGTAAGAATGTATTTGAGATAATAATGATTAACTGATACAAGTCCAATTATTAACTTATAACTTGCAAGAGAAGAGGTGGATTTATACCTTTCTCAACATTCCCGACTGAAATTGGAACTCGGCTCTACAATTTCTAATTGATATCCGTTATCAATTACACCACCCGCACATCCAAGTTTGCTGCATCTGGTATTGTTGTGGAAAGAATACCCGCAATACATTTTCATAGTAAAAAAAAACATAACCAGTAATACATTTAAAAAAAAAAATTACCAAAACTCCCCCAAAAATTTGAAAGTATAGTTTTTCCCATGTTTCCTTTTTAAGAATGGGCTTCCAGTTCTTTCTCAAGTTACTTGAATTTTATAATTCTAACGTCTTTGCTTAAACAGTTATATTTTATTTTATTTTTATTTTTTCTCCTTGATAGAAGTAGATGGATTCTTCTATCGTCCGGTTTACACACCTCCCCAGTTTTTTTAACAGGAGCAGAGAATTCTCCCTGGTTTCCTGCTTAGTTTTCGGTTTATTCTAAAGTCTTTTCATTCTCTTTCACTCCCGATATCCCCTTAGTGGCATTATCGCCTTCCTCGGCGTGAATTGATTTTAAAAAATGTAAATGAATATGTACTACTATGGAAAATAATAAAGAATTGAAATAATATATGCATATTATTTGGAATGCATTTTTGAGTTGAACATTGTTGGAAAGGAGAGAATAACATTCTGGCATATAGTGAAAAGGGTGTATTTGACAAAAATGTTGACAACCACTGTATTAGATATTCAATTGAACACTTCGAGGCGGTGTAATGGTTAGCAAGCTTGTCTCGCTAGAACACTTACGACTGAGTAGTGAGTTTAATCCTCACTGAGTGGCCCCTACTTTCGGCCTTGTGCCACATCTAAGTTACGCTTGGATAATAACTATTAGAAATGCAATAGATCACATACTGTAGTAATCGTTTCGAATATTTTACTTGTGTACCGAATTTCCAGTTGAATCCACTGCATTCACTTACGTGCTAATACTATTGGGAAAGGTATGAATCCACTTCTACTCTCCCCAGCTATGGGCAAATAGCAGAACAAACCGGGTTATATAGACTTGGATGGCAACTGGTCTACCGCAGAAAGAAATGGCAACCTACTGCGGGAAAAAATCTGCCTCATCAGTCATGTATCGAAAGATACATGATCGCCTAAGCGTGTATTCCGCATGGCGCATAATTGACTGACTGACTGAATAGAATCATCACCGGAAACTTACGCTATTTCGGCCTTGTGCCTGACTAAGTTAAGGCTAGTCATTAATAAAAAGTTCAGCTACATTACGGAAATTAGATGTTTTGTTTTTAGAATACAACAACCAGCAGCCAATCTCTGTTACAGACCAGCTGGTTATCAAATACTGGTAATTCTTGACATGGACAATATGACTCTTCATCTATGCCATTATCTTTCGTCCGGAACCCATACCGCGTTGTGGAAAAGAGAAAGCTGCGGGTCTTGTTTACAGTCGATGCTAAAAGCAAATAATGCATTGGCTGATGGTGTTAGAAATGCTTACAACTTCATCTTGACATTTAATGGCTTCCTTTCAGTTCAAGCGAAAGATTGCCTCACGCTGTGGAAGCAGAAGCAGAAATGAACAATATTCGAACAGGCTGTGATTCTAATTCGATACCGTACGTCATATATGGTGAGGATATCTCAGTACTTTCTTAATACTTTAGCAAGCCGTGAGGTTCAACAAGTTGGGCAGGGCCCCACACGCTTTCGTGCAATAAACAAACTTGGAATAAATCGATATAGACATCTTTAATATTTAAATGTCGCTGATCTTTATCTAGTAATAAACTTACCGAAATACAGCATTGCCATCCGTTGCTTTAGTTGAGTGTTCTGGATTTACTCGAAATATCCTTTGGTGACAAAATGAAAGTGGGAAGAAGGAAAGCGTTTCTCTTCAAATAACTGACCATTTCTGACCTCACGGAGGGAAGGGAATCTTTTTTAAAACCTTTTGTTTTTCCTTTCTGATGAATTATATCTCCGGTTCCACTAGTCGATTCATATATTAGGATTAAAACTACTAAGGCACTGTGGAGTAATGGATAGCGGCTCGGATTGAGCCGAGTTCGAATTCCAGTCAAATCCATTATATTCACTTATGCGATAATACTCTTGGGAAAGGTATGCATCCTCTTGTTCTTCCCACAGTTATGGGTAAATAGCAGGAAAGACCGGGCTCTATAGCACTAGATGACAACTGATCTACAGTAGATACAAATGGCAACCTACCGCGGGAAAAATGTCAGTCATGTATCGAAAGATACATGATCGCTTAAGCGTGTATCACGCATGGCACATAACTGACTGACGTATTCGTAAATACATTGCCCACATTCGTGCTTTACTGTCATTCGCCTCTGTGTTAAAATGACGTGTCCTTTTTTCACACCATCATTACTTTCTTTCTTTTTTCTTTACACAAAATAATCGTTTGCAACGGAATAAGAGAAGAGAGAATGTGTTTTCTCCATTACTCAAATAAGGACCACTTTTCGTCAGATCACTTCCAGATGCACGGAAGAAAAAGATATTTTCGCGACTCTTTTCCTTTTAGTTTAATTAAATGTCTGCTTCTGATGCCTCATATTCGCTTTATATATATAACTTAGGATTAAAGTAATGCTTATGATTATGTAAATCACATGTCTGTTTTTCTGTAAATTTGTTAAAAAAAATAACCTGTTATTTTGCTCTCACATCACTTATCGTTCCTTTGATAACTCTAAGTAAGAGAATAAGTACAGGGTGCGATGGATAAATGATCGTCTAAATTACGCAAAAATGAAAATAATACTGACATCTCATTTTAACAGATATATTTACCAAAATTACACAAAAATATCTTGAAATACTAAAGAGTGAATTCATTCAATAAAATCGCCATTGTCTTCAACTACAGCCCCCAGGCGATTTCGAAATCTCCTGCATCTCTTCTGGTCGGTCTCTTTATTTAAGTGTGTGAATGCTGCCATAATCCTTGCCTTCAGTTGATCTTTGGCGTTAAAACGAGTTTTGTCGGTTTCTCGCTCAACTGCGACCCACATATAATAATCAAGGGGGTTGCAGACTGTGGAGTTAGGCGGCCAGATATAAGGGGTGATTTTTTCGCAGAAATTGTCTGACAACAATAACTGGTTTCTCTTGCATAATTAAGAGCCCTGTTGCTAGACATAGGGTCTTCCAGCAGCCATCCTCGTGACAGGACAGCACTACCCCCTTAAGGTGTAGGCCACCGTATTGAGTCTGAGTCCCTGTGGGAAGATGGATGGAGGCATAACGTCACCATCACTAGTGATCACTCCAAACACCATGATTTTGACTGGATATATCATCCAACTATTTCCGAATTCTTTGCAATGTCAAAAAAGAAATAAGGACCAAAAGCTTTTTTGCATTCACTGGTACAAATTTATAAAACAATGGAAGAATCCCTACCGTAAAACATTACGTGATTTAGTATGGTGTGATGGATTGGACTGAAATAAAACGCGAGGAGGTTGAATTTATGAATTTTGTCAGATTTGTACCACAGTACAGACATAAATGCTTAAATACATGGAAATAGATAGATAGATAGATAGATAGATAGATAGATAGATAGATAGATAGATAGATAGATAAAGTGAAAGATTGAGATAAACAGGTAAAGAGAGAAAATATATATGTATATATAGAGAGATGAATAAAGTGAAAGAGAGAGAAAGGGATAGATAGAAATAAAGTGAAAGATTGTGATAAACAGGTAGAGAGAGAGAGAAATATATGTATAGATAGAAACAGATGGATAAAATGAAAGAGAGATATAAAACGATAAAGCGAAAGAGAAAAAAGATATAAAATGAATAAAGTGAGAGAATTATAAACAGATAGACAGAGAGCAAGAGAATAAGACATAGATAGATATGAATAAAGTGATAGATAGATAGATAGATAGATAGATAGATAGATAGATAGATAGATAGATAAGGAATCTAGATCAGTGGAGAGACTCTGAATTTAAGCTGCGAATGAGGGTATTTCCATTGAAATGAAGTTCATGGATAAAGAAATGAATATGTTTCTCACTTAAATATATATACAGATTTCTACAAATCATCCTCAAAAATCTTCGTTCATACCAAGCCAGTATAGTAACAAACACAATTATACAAGGAAGTCATCTTGCCTACTGTTGCAGTGAAAGACAGCACTATCTATTTCATCTTATTCAATAAAATAAAAAAAATCATGTTTGTTTTATTAAAACCGTTTCAACCTGGTTAATTAATTCAAAGATTAAAATGCATATTGCGTTTCGTAGGCCGTTTTAACGGTTAAGGGATTTATCCGAAGCTTCACTATATTATATATTAATTGTAATGTGAACTTAGTAAAGTAAAGTACACAAAGATGAAGAGGATTAACTTTTCAAGACAATTAATTATGCTCTTAATCTACTTTTTTTTAATTTCCTAAGCCGGCATGTACTTTGAGACTAAATGGGAAACCACTTATTCTGTGGTGAGATAATCTCGAAGAATATTTACCATTTTGCGAAAAGAGATGAACTACTCTAATTAGGGAGTTCTATATAGTAACATTCCCACCTTTGTTTGTTTTAACATTAAATTATGTGTATTAATTCTTCAACATTTTTCATTTTTTATAAGTATCAAATAGTTAATTGAATGATAAAATGAAAACAAACTACTGAGATACTCGTTTTATCCTTTGGAAGGATTTATTCAGATATATAATTGTTTTAGTGACTGGCTCTTATATATTTACTGGAGGAGACAAAAAGCAACAAACGTAGGTTACAATTTTGCATCGAGAAACACCGAAGATACGCTTAGCATTAAATTCTTTTTTTTTTTTAATTTTTGGCGTCCGATGTAAAGTGATGCCCAACCTAGCCGACCTCATTCTGAGTTGTATCAGTTATGTGTGTGTTTTTTTAAATTACTTTTGTTATTATTTTCATGAATTTTGTTTTTATTTTCATCACTTTGTTTTTAGATTTATTACTTTTGTTTTTATTTTTGTGTCTATTTTTATCACTTTTGTTTTTACTTTTATCACTTTTATTTTCATTTTTATCAATTTAAAAAAGATCCCACATTGTTACAGTAATAGTTCCATTCAGAAAGCAGATTTTTTTATCCTGTAGGTACGTTTCACGTGGAAGATTCCGAAATGAGTGCACTTCCAATACATTTTCGCACTGATATATACCTATGTTTTATAGAATATGCAAAAGCGTTTGATAAAGTGTGGCAACCGTCGATCACGAGCAAACATGGATCTGCGTCCAAAAGTTACGTCTCAATTTCTTATGGCTGTACACATCCACACGATCTCGATTACAACGAATGCATATGAAGACGCTTTACACCAATGTCGCCGTGTTATTTTATTTCCTTCAAGCACGCTTCTCCTTGGCGGCAAACCTCCGTTTCTTCTCTCCTTGCTCCAGCCCTCGGTGCAAATCGTGTCTCCATGGTGAGTGATCGTTGGCGACGACTTCCCACCTATCGATGTCTATGTCGATCGCCCTCATGTCCTTTTTGCAGACGTCCATGAAGCGAAGATGAGGTCTGTTACCGCTGGCCAGTTACCCATACAGAAGGACTTTCGGAATGCCTCCATCAGTAAACTGTTGTTTACCGTGTTTTGCCGTCGCGGTGAGGCGACGTTGGATTATCCTTTCCAGGGCGCTGATCTGGGCAGATTTTATGAAACATTGGCGATTCCCCATGCAGCACGTTTTCCCTATCCACGTTACCGATGTTGTCCAAAGGAAAACTATAATCCAATAGTTTGGTACCGGCGATGCATGTATTCCCAGAACGAAGTTGAACGTAACATCGGATTGCCTTCTGGATTCTGGCTCCTTAGTTGCCCTCATAGTTTACGCCCAACGCTTGTCCCATGACTGGGTATAGCCGCAAGGCAGCAGGGGTTTAAAATCAATTTTTTCCTCCCTTTAGATGAGGTGTCTTTCCGAGATGACGAGTTCCATCTACCCGAAGATGAAGACACTTCATATATATAAAATTGTAGCTTCAATAATGATTTTTCTCATTATATAATGAGAAAAATCATTATTGAAGCTACAATATTAACAACTTAATATATGCAATTGAAACTGTTGGTAGAAAACACAGAAAATTAAATTACTGGAATTTTAGCAAAAAGAACTAAAGGAAAACGCGAAGAAAGGCCTAAATATCAATTGTAAGAAGACAATATGCATGGTTGTCAGCAACAAGAAGAGTCCAATATACGAATTATGACTTAAGCAAGCACAAAAATGTACATATCTGGTAACTGTTTGAACAACGGAGAGAAAAAAATGTCACACCGAAATCCATAGTCGCATTGGAATAACCAAAATGCCTTCCAAAAGCTAAGCAAAGTATTAGGAAACAGGAAGATTTCGTGACACAGAAAGATAAATGTACTGAACTGTTATGTAATATCAATTCTCCTATATGGCAATGAATTCTGAACAATCTCCTCACAGATGAAGTGAAAACTTGAAACATCAGAAATTCTGCAGAAAGATGTTGAGAATACGATGGAATGGGTTTGGAATATTCAATACTCAGAGGACATATTGAAGGCAAAAGAGACAGATGGATGCAGCGAATAACTGAAATAGTTGACAGAACAGAAATTAGAAGAGATAGCAAAAATACATGACATACTTCGAGCTACAAAGAACAGGAGATTGGGGCAAACATGATCGCCCTTGTCTCGAAGGGACACAACATACAGAATATGAAGAAGAAGAAAAATAAATTACTTTTTTATTTTAATTAAAGGCGCTTCTTTATATCAAAAATATGGCCAGACCGATTACGATGAACAACTTTATGTGTATGGTATTATAGAAACTTAATTTTGTGTTTATTTAATCTCATTATTACACTGGTATATAGATGTATATCTCATATTTCCCAAATGTAACACTACAAAATATCAGAACACTAAAACTGGCATTTAGTTCTAAGATTCTTATTATTGAAGTATTTTTTATTGATCTACACATTTCGATATTTGGACTACTGAGCTCTCAAGATTGTGAAAACACATCAGAACAATTTAGAGTTCGAATTATCGGCGTTCAAATTAACGTTCAAATTCCGCTACATTCAGTAGAAACTCTCAAGAATACAATGTCATCATCCTTGATTCTCTTAGCATTACCTATTGACTTATGATTTATTTGGCCTAACACATTGTCTGATATCCTTTACAAATACCCATCAGCATTGATGCCTGAGTTTGAAAACTAAAATCCAGATCCTTATAGCCTTATCACTACCTTTCGTCCCTTTTTTTAAAATCAAAATAGAAAAAATTTAAAATTCATCTGAACTATTCTTGGGTTACTCATAATTATTGATCTTATTTTCATTATAAATTTAGACTCACTGTAAACCGATTGAAATCGGATGCAGAGTTTTCGCTGGGCGGTCACTTCATAAGATGCTGTCAAAATTAAGAGTAACGGGCTTGGAAAAAAGCAAAGCCATTCGCTCAATATCAATAACGGCAGAAGAAGCCTCGAGGTGGTCACGGCTTAAAAAGATCAAGTGATTAGCAGTCGGCAAGAAAGAGCAGGTTAATTTTTATTGATATTTAGTTGTTTTTTTACGAGATTGGAACGAGGGTCATGAGTATGACCTAAAACTACATCAGACTAGAGTCTCTACTACGGGAATGAATTAGAGTACCCCGAACAACTGTTACCTACGTGCGAACTTCGTTTAAGATCTACCTCTTTTTCCCCCTCACCAGGGATACTCTTTTTTAGTGTTAATTTAATTATTAGCATAAAATAAAACCGGGTAAGAGGAAATGCCATTGGATCCAATTGGTTTTACGTTTATGTGTGTATGTATGTATGTATGTATGTATGTGAATGAAACGAAAAATCGTTACTCACCACTTCAAATCGAGAGTGTCGCCATATTTCTTGCGAGAGCGAAAAAGTTACTGCGTTTGCTTCCATTTTTATGGAAGAGAGTAGAATCAGGCGAGCCGTAAGCAGTTTGTGACTGGATCATAAAATTCCAGAGGATCCGCAGTGTGTTAGTGCATTATGAGAAAGGTTTTAAAAGACGAATGGCACTCAAGTTCATATACGATCAGTATTCATTGGATCACTGTGTAGAAGGGCATGATGCTGAGAGATCCGAAGCCTCTAATTATCCTCAGCGAAAAACAGCACTGATAATGTGTGAAAAAGCAACATACAGATGTATTTCACCAGAAGATACTAAATATGTTCCGTACACAAGCAGAACTTAATAGAATCTTTCTTTAAGACTTTTCTGATACAGAGAATACAAAAAAAAAAGATTGTACACGTTTTTGAAACAAAAAAGTCAATTTTTTTCAGGTTTTCAAGGACTCCCCGGCGCCGGCTACAGTGCTTCTAAGAGGAAATTGTCATTTGCACTGTCGCAGTCACAATTGCCGCCAACTTGGGAAATCATTATTCCACTGCTGTGGGGAGAAACTTCCAGTCATACTGGCGACAACGCAGCCATGTTGGATTGAAAGAAAAGATGCTCGCGTGGACTTGAGTTTCCGCTCTTTGTTTCGGTCGGCGTCGTATTGATCAGACCAGTTTGCTCTCGTTTGGTGCAGGCAAGAGCTGCTGCGAATGGCGGATTTCAGAGAAAACAATTTCAAAGAGAAAGGAAAAAATGGAACACAAGCGATGGGATAAAAAACGACACAGTGACTTGCAGACATAAAAATTTAAAGATCGGGGTTGAAGAACGCAGATATTGAAAAAGAAAGACCAAATGGAATTCAAAAGGCGAAAAGAGCAGAAACGAACGAAAAAGTAAAAAAGACAATAGTATTTAAAACAATAACATGGACGATATTATTCATTTATTGATTCAGCCAGTAGATATATATATATATATATATACATATATATATATATATATATATATATATATATATATATATATATATAGTGTGTGTGTGTGTGTGTGTGTGTGTGTGTGTGTGTGTGTGTATTGATAGATTTCACTGAGAGAATTCTTATCGTCTAATTCAATTTAAGCAAACTTTTTACAAAATGTGCCGAGAAAGTTTTCATTACTAGAGGCAATTTTATTTGGGCTACTATACTCACCGTGGTTGTCATACTGACAATGACTCGGTTTGGTCGTTGCACTTTCTGACTGCTTCATTTGTTGCACTCATTAACCTTCTCTGAAATTTGAGCCGAGCCATTTATTCAAGTCACTGGTGGAGAATATTCACATTGCATTTTTCTATCTCGTGTCAGGTTTAGTAGGTATATTTCTTGGTAATCTCCAATTTTTGAATATTTTAACTGTTAAATTATTCACTATTCGTAAGATATTTGTTGACAACACACATATAATAGCATCATCTACAAGCAATAAAGGTTAAAAATAATGGAATCCTTATTAATAAAAACAAAAAGAAACAGCACTTAATAATATCAGCTATGAACATAGACACAATATCTTTACCGTGTTTTGAAAAATGAAAACATTATATAAATACATACAGGCAACAAACTATTTCTTATTTAACAGTTAAAATATTTCATCCTTGAAAATGGCTAAATGTATAGCCGAAAGCGCTCAGATTAAAAGAACATTCGGAGAGTTTTTGTATGATTTATCTGAAAAGAAAAAGATTATTAGATCGCATGAGAAATTGTATAAAATTGTATAAATCAAAGCACCTTGTCTGTCGTATTCAATGAAATGTGCATGAAAGAAGAAAATGTTGGGGAAATTTTGACTCTTTTCCGCAAAACACGTTTCTTGAATATTTTAGCCATTATCGGTCACCATACTTGTCGTTGAATCATTAGAAGTATCAGCATTTTTATTTTCTTCCGATTTATCAGTTGGCTCAGTCTTTTTTTCCTAGTCCCAAATAAGTTTTTTTTTTACGTTCCTCTTGGCACCCATTTTTTTTTACTTAAAGACTTTTATGATTTTTTTCTCTTTACAAAAATAAAGTATTAAGGAAATAAAAAGATAAATCACTAAAACAAATATAATAAAACAGTAGGACGTGCTAAAGACAAAACCGCCAAATACAGACAAGAATATAACGTTTAACTTAAAAATGTGGAAAAAATTACATATACAAAAGCATCACAAAATGCCTTTAAAAGGACTATACACAAAAAAAGGTTACACGTACAAAAAGGTAAAAAAATACACAAAGAAACTCAAACAGCAATACAATAATAAGACTAGGAAATCAAAGAAAGTTCGAGAAAAATACCAAACTAACAAATCACAAAAACAAATATGGCCGCTAAAATTCCAAGTCTGACCGTTAACGAAGAAAAACAAAAACGGAAAAAACAAACAGATTAGACAAAAATTACAAATACAAAACAAAACAAATATGTACAGAAAATATTACACAAGTACAACACAGAAAAACCTAACGAATATTTAAAAATGGAAAAAAAAAGAACGAAAAACAAAGAACAACAAAGAACGATATAACACTTAATAACGTAAACAATGAAAAAATAAAGCCTGACGTTATTAAAAAGCGATAGACTTTAGCAGGGGATTACAGAAATTAAAACACTAGAGAAGAACAAGAGCCTTTCGAACGCCAATAAACTGTCAGACGGGAGTGGAAGCACGGTGAGTCGGTAAAAGAGAATCGGGAAAATGTGCGAAGCACATACTTCCGCCCTCCCCTTCAAGGAAAGATTCCTCCGAGACCATAGTGGAACTGCGCCCTCGGCCTTCTCTCTCACCTCCGACCAAGTCATTTCCAACAGGAGTTCGGGACCGAACCAGATGCCGAGTATCTTGACCGGCCCGCCCGTCCAGAGGAAAGTTCCGGGAAGAGAAACTCCCTTCCACGAACCCAACCGCAAGCTAACAGACTTATCGCGGTTGATCTTGGCCCCTGTCACAATCTCATACACTTTGATTTCTTTGCTAACTTCATTAATCTCGACACCAGAACCGAAACGTCATCAGCATAGGCGGAGTAACTAGCACCAGGTAAGGAAATTCCGCGAAGGACCGGATTCGTCTTCAACTTACGCAGGAAAGGTTCCAACGCAAGAACGTACAGCAATGGAGACAGCGGACATCCTTGACGAATGGCGCGAGACAAAATGAAAGGTTTCGATCTTACCCCATTCACTTCTACCAGCGCACCGTGGGACGCATACAGCAATCGGATCCAAGTGCGAAAGTCCGACCCGAAACCGTCGACCGAAAGAACAGCCTCCAGAAATCGATGGTCAACCCTATCGAAAGCCTTGGATTGATCTAAATTGATCAGCGCGGCATCACTGTCGACTTGCTCGATGATCAAGCGTACCAAATGAAGGCCGTCCAGAATAGTCCTGTCCTTCACAGCACAAGTCTGCTCGGGACTAATCAGACTAGACAGGACAGCCTGCAAACGGCCGGCTAAGACCTTGGCTAAAATCTTCAACTCTGTATTTAACATCGTCAAAGGCCGATAATTATCTACCCTATCCCCACCGTCTTTGTTCTTGCAAAGCAACTTGATCACGCCCCTGGTGAAGCGTTGAGGTATAAGAGCCCTGCTTCATCCAGTTGTTGAAAATCAGTGCTAGCAAGGGGACAAAGACAGGCGACTGCCTCAAGTACATTTTGTACAGAACATCTAATCCCGGAGTCCTGTCCAGGTAACATGCTTCAACGCATACCAGATCTCAGACTCTGTAATGGGACCCTCGCACCCAGCCACTTCAGCCGCCTCGAGACGGGGAAAGTCGGCTAAATAGGCATCGAACTGAGCAGCGCTCAGACCGAGCTCCCTGGTAAACAGTAATAACGGAAAGCCTCACAAATGCCCCCGTCTGTAGTCACAGTCTGCTTGTCCGGCAATGTGATGCTAGCGATATGCCGACTAGACTCCCTACGAGCTTCCTCTGCACGCAATGAAGCGGCCATATTGGTATCCTCACAAGATATTCTTTTTAGCCTAGCCCTAACTACCAGAGCTTGATCCTTCTTGATAAGCAAGGATGCCACCTCGGCCTTAAGTAGGGCTACGTCCAAACTATCACGGGGTTTGATTGCCCGATCAACTTTTCCTCACAAGACTTTTGCGCTGCTAACCCTGCTTGATTGAGTCGTCTACTAAATTCATTACAACAAAAGACATAAGTTTCGATTTCAAAGAATCCTACCACTTATTCCCAACCACAGCCCCCGACAATTCCCGCTGTAGCATTAGTAAAAGCTGGTCCCGAAAATCTTGCTCACCAAATAATGATGCGTTCAATTTCCAGTACCCAACCATCAACCTTAGTCTTATCTAAGTTTACCCGAGTCCGGACAAGCCTATGATCCGAGTAAACTATAAAATGGAAATTTGGACATTCTAAGAGCCCTACGTCGACTCTCTTAACTAGAACTCGGCCGATGTAGCTTGTGCTCACCACCGAATCCGAGCTGCCGCCCCTAATCCAAGTCCATACTACCTCCCGGTGGTGCTCATTTCGATACTTATCGACGAGGTCAAACCCGTCGACAAAGTCCCGAATCGACTTAACATCCGGGTTGTTAGTACCCAGTTTTTGTCCTATACGATCTATATCGGGATCAAGGACGACATTCCATTCACCCGCTAGAACTACCGAACGAGATGCCATCAAAAACGGCTCGATCTGCTGAAACAAACTAGGTCGCTGCGCATGGACATTGGGCGCATAAACCCCAATGAGATGAAGAGCCTTAACTTTAACTGTAATATCCAGCACGCAAAGCCTGCCCGCCTGATCCGCGAAGACAAGAGCACACGCCGCATCCAGAGACTTGCTCACCAGCCAGGAAACACCCCTCGAGCGTCCATCAAAACATGCTGAATAGAGGACGAACCTTTTAGACAGAATGTCCCCATGGTCTCAAGATAAAAAAATGGGTATCCTGTACACAACATACATCCACTTCGAGGCGCTGAAGATCGCGATCGTTGCCTCGCCTTTCGATACTCCGATCTCAGGCCTCGGACATTCAGACTAGCTAACCAGAGTGCCATTATCAGACCGATTAGTGTTGGGAGTGGTTTAAGGATACCGACTGTCTCTCCCATAGACCCATGGCCCATCTCAGTCTTGATGGTGCCGTATTAAGAGACTCCGCCGATATCCCAGGGAAATGTCAATTTAAGCGCTCTATAGAGGGAGGGGTGAACTAAAACTGGGACCCTCCCTGCACAAAAATATTTTAAGTGATTGAGTTCTTTATTTTCAATGATTGCTGTAGGAGGTGACATTTTGTGAAATGTGAGAGCCTCATCGGGCATTGCCCAATCTTGCTTAGCTCCAGTCCCAGTTCTTATTACGGGAAGAACTCTTTGCGCATTCTGAAAGTTTTGCGACAATTCGACATTTAAATCAGCATACCTTCTTATTGAAAGAAGTTATTTCAGATCTTTGATGCGATTGCCGTAGTCTTTCGCTCGGTCGGCTTGAGCAGGGGAGATCCAGCACGCATCCTCCCACGTGTTATGAATAGGTTTCTGTCGTTTTTCTTTTTATCTTTAAGCTCCTGTGTGGGGCTTCTCTCTCTTTTAGAAAAAGGAGGGGGCATTTCAGTATCTTTAACGGGGGAAGAACTAGGTGTGTGAAGAGGGGTGTAGGTTGATTTTTGTTTAACTGGGGAAGAACTGGGAGAGGCATAGGATGATATTTTTTAACAGGGGAAGACTGGGAGTATGAAGAGGGGTGTAGCCGGATCTTGGTCGGTAAGGGCTGGTATTACTGCTGAGTGGAACTGGTTTATGTGATGCCAGAGGGAAAGGTTGTTTCTTGGGAGACGGTGTGGATGGATACGTGGACGTTGAAGGAGTAGGGGATTTTGGCAGGGTCTGTTTCTGCAGGTCTATTTTTTTTTAATTCCTTAAATTTTTACGTCTTTTCATAGCCGGGGTCATATTTTTTCTGTTATTCCTTAAGAAGTTGTTTTGAGTCCGGGGCCAGAGGCATTGGGGCTGTGTGTGCCTTTCGCCCCTGGGGCTTCATGGAATTGAGGACCCGCGGTCTGGTGATTCACTCTGGCCTTACCAACAACCATTCATTCCCCCTCCCCCTTCTCCACAACTGCACTAGCAGCAGGCGAAGGCTATTTGGGGAATGTGGCCTTAGATGTTGCGCCAACCGGAGATTTAACCGTACCGGTCCCAGAAGCTGCCATGCCCATTACAGACTACGCGGTAGGTAAAGACGCGTCTACTGGTGCTTGACTTCCAGGAGACTTCTTCTCTGGGCAAGGAAGACGAGAGGTGACCAGTCTCTCCGCACTTCCAACATACCGGTGTGCGGCCGGTCACAATGACTTTTCGGTCTAACAAAATTTCGAAAGTACACCCCCTTTGAGCCTATCGCAGGAAGCGCCTAGAATCTCGTCATACTGCGATAGGAAATCAGCCAGGTGTTCCCCGATAACTCGAGGATGGACTTCGTATATTGCTACTGGGTCCTTCTTTGGCCTTCATATTTTGTACGCAATATTAGATCTTTCGTAATCAAGTCATGACTTGATTCCACAACACAGTTTCTGGCGTATGTAGCAATACGTTCCACATGAAATAACCGGCTCTTTTAACGATTCTGAGGGTCTTAAACCCCAATTTTATCACTGTGTCTTTCGTCGAACGACAAATTTTGCACGAACTCTTGTCCACGACGAAAATTGATACTATTTTTTATCAATTTTTCATAATTCTTGGGGGTCTTTAAGAGTCCACCATCTACGACAAGGTGAGCGTAACTCTTAGCTCACTCCAAGAACTCCGCAACATTGATTACACAACTCGGTGGGGATGTCGAACAAGAGGGCGATTCACCGGCCACTGCCTTCTTATTTTTCTTGTCTTTACTTTGGCCATTCTAGGCTTCCATATTTTCTAAGTTCTGGTTCTTTTTGGCCTCCGTAGACTCAGCAGATGCTTTTAGGGTATTCACAATGTCCTCATTCGATAGAATTATAAACGGGTACTCGTCAGTATCATCTTTATCCGGCGAGTGTTTATAATTGCAAACAAATGTTTTTTAACTGATCTTTTAAAATCAGCCATTACCAGTTTCTTTT
>OZ038476.1:105187549-105200049 GCA_964036315.1 Acanthosepion esculentum | reverse complement strand
AGGGATTCCTATTGCGGAAGATGAGGCCTTGCATGAGATATTTGAACAGCAGCAAGGCACAAGCATTTCTACATTGTTCGCAGGACATGATTCTTCACAAAGCCCGATCAATTGACACATCCATAACGTCAGCCTTGTGAACAGATGCTGTTGCGAAGTTCCTTATTAACTGGACAATGACCAGGCACAATGACGGGTGAACACATGCTGGCAAATCCTCAATATGCCCGCTTTTCGTCGATTTGTAACTGAAGTTGAGAAATGGAACAATCCAAGCATGTTTCCGATTGATTTGTTTAACGGCATATCCACTGCTTATGGGTCATTTAATGCCGACATTTCATTTTCTTGGGAGGTTTCATGTAATAAAAATATATGTTATTCTGCTTTCACAGTTGAATACATGGCAGATGGTACTCAACTTTTGTGCATATACATGTTTCTCTGAACATAATTACAAGAGGCGTTGATATGTATCTGTTTATATTTCTGAGATTAAATATTATGTACACTATTTACATTATTCGATCTATTGTCCTCATCTTTGTCGCCATATTTTTTACAACGTCTCGGCCGTTGTATGCTCCGGCCTTTTTCAGTTTGACATTCCAACCACCTGAAGAAGGCCGAAGTGCACAAAGGCCGAAACGTTGTAATAAATATGGCGATAAAGATGAGTACAATAGTCAGAATGATATAAATATCGTTGATATGTGTGTTTCAAGTTGTAGGATTTCCGAAGTTATATTTTGAAATATAGTTTGATTTCTTTAAGAAATTGTAGGATATTTTATGGATTAATATCACGAAAGACTTCTTTCATGTAGGCTACTTGATTCTGTTTAGCGCCATATGAACAAATATGGATTATTTAATGCCGAAATCTAAATATTTTGAACATAGTTTTATGGCTTCAACTACAGAAAAAATGTATTGTTAGTTATTTTGCTATAACATTTATTGTTAGTAATACTGCTTTAAAATGTATTGTTGGTTATTTTGCTATAAGATTTATTGTTACTAATTCTGCTTTAAAAATGTATTGGTGGTAATTCTACTATAAATATGTAATTTTTATATAAAAATGTATTTTTATATGCAAATGTATTTCTGGTATGTGTGCGATAAAAAATTATACTTTCATAGTCTTTGGAGGTTAACTATTTGCCCATAGATAGGGCCCTAACAGGTGGTACCACACCGGGTCAGGGTGGACCTGGCTACAACAGCAATTAAGAGGTGGTTCCACGCTCCTGGAAACTTCATGTCTCCCGATCAAAGACCTTGCTGTCGGATGTAGTTTATCGTTATGTCCATGACTAACATGTTTCAGAACTTGTAGTTACTTAAAGGCGGTTTGAATAGAAGTTCATGTGAAGTGTTTAGATTAAATTCGAGGCGTTTCGCATTTTTGTGCTTGTCCCAGATAGTCATGGTGGGAACACTGATTTTTATTATTAACGCCTGCTGCGGGTATATGATAGTTTGAAAGTAAATGCGCATTAATCAAGCAGAGACGCGCACTCCTACAGCATGACATTAATTCAGGACACACGGACAATATGTCCAAGCACAAACTTGAGGGCTGAACCATCGGATTACCACCTATTCCGAACCATGGCTCATTTCCATCGAGGAAGGAAGTAAAAAAAAGATGGATGAGGTTGAAAACGGATACAGGTAGTTTTTCACCTCTAAACCAACCAAATGTTATAAGCGTGGAATTGATTTTCTGACACAACAATGGCGAGAGAGAATAGAATATGATGAAATATATTTTGATGAATAAATGCCCTTAGATGTAATTCGTTTAAACTATATATTAAAGTTTTAAATGCAAGAAGTGTTATTCGACGTAGTATTACTTATAATTTATTCATGATATATATATATATATATATATATACCGGGTGTAACAGACAAATTGGCCAAATCGTGTAACAGCATGGGATAATTGTCCATCTAACAAAATGTTTAATATTTAATACACCAATAATTTCTTTTTTCCAGGTTTTCAGATAAGACGTTTAACCACCTTGATACCATTTGTCGTAAGAATCACTGAAAACACTTTCAGTAAATCAGTTAGAAAGAGAACAAGTTAAAATCGTTTTGGTCAACACCACTATGTCTTCCCAACTGAGCAATGGTAAGATGAAAGTGATCACTCAGCCTTCACTAATGGTACCAATATTTATACTCTGGTTTCCATCTTCAAAGTCCATTCAAGAACCATCAAGAGAACGGTGAATAAGTTTTAAAATGAGGGAACAGTAGAGAGTAAAACTGGATCAGGAGGTCAAAACTGCAAAACATCTCAATTTAGAGCTAAATACATTGTTATCGTTCAAAGTAGAGTGAAATAATGTTATAAAAACCTCAGAGAATTCCAGTAAGATATCTTTAATCATTTCTAAGATACAACGGTTCAAAAGTTAAACTAACAATTGAACAATTTTGCTGTTAAACCCGATATATATATATATATATATATATATATATATATATATATATATATATATATATATATATGGTGCGATGGATAAATCGAATTGTTGTCTAAATTACGCAAAAATTAAAATAACATTGACATCTCATTTTAACAGATATATTTACCAACATTACACAAAATATCTTGAAATACGAAAGAGTAATTTTATTCAATAGAATCACGATTTGAATCAATCACGGCTTCCAGACGACATCGGAATCTCCTGCATTTCTTCTGGGCTGTCTCTTTGTTTACTTTGGTGAATGCTGCCATAATCCTTGCATTCACTTCATCTTTGGTCTTACAAAGATTGTTATTGTTCTCTCGCTGAAGTGCGCCCCACTCATAAAAATAAAGGTGGTTGCAGTCAGGAGAGTTAGGATGCCAGATGTAAGGGTTGATGTGGTTGCAGAAATTGCCTGACAGCCATGACTGGGTTCTCTTGCTTATGTTGTATGTGTACAGTCCTGTTGCCAGACATAGGCTCTTCCAGCAGCCACCCACTTATCTTCTTTTCGACGTTGAACGATATTTGGTTTAAATAAAAGTCTTTTTACATAGATATGTGGCGCTAAATTACAACAGAACATGTAGCGCCAATTCAGTAATTTTGGGAATTTCAGCTTTAGCTCCGATCCAGAATGCAGTCAAAGATTGTTTGTAAATTCAAGTTCCAAGTTTGAATCACTGACTGACCTCAGCCAATTCACGTGTTTGAATTTAATTTTCGCGATCCCAAATACTAGGGTCGCGACACATATTTTAAGAACCGCTGCACTAGGCTATTGTCCCGTGGGGCAATTCTCTTTGGAAAACTTAATGACATAAACGAAATTTAGTGAGGTAGTGTATTCAGTTTAGTGAATATCAATGACAGGAACTGCGTGCCAACCAGCTGGCTAGGCGAAGCTAGTATAACATCTCTCCTTCGTCAAATTATGCCGTCATTGACATATATTTGATGTGTTATGGAAAGTTTCTTCCTTTGGGGGTGACAAAGTCCTAACGATGGCGATTGTGATAATGACTTGTATATTTTTAGCATAGGGGATGAGAACTTTTAATCAGCCTTATACTACTAATAAAATGTCCTAGGATTGATATTGTAGAGGCTGGGTTCAACCTATCAACCCACATATTTCGATGATGGCGATTATTTTAAAGAAATTCGCTTATTTTTATACCAGTAGTTCGATATTATTTCTATATGAAACCAAGAGAGAAAAGTAAAATAAATCCGGGCAGGCTGGATGTCGATTATTAATCTGTTAGATCGAAAATAAAATCATCTTATTTACACATCGATTCCTAGAGCGTCTAGACAAAATATCAACTTGGAAGTCAAATGCCAGTAAACGCCAGGGGGGATTTTCTAAAAGACAGAACTGAGACAATTTCTTCTTGATTCTTTGCCATTTATTCTTTGAAAATTCTATAGATTTTAGTTTTGTTCTTACCTTATGTATTAATGAATTTCAACAATTTTAATTTTAATTTCTTCTTCTCCACATCATGTGGTAACAACAGTTCCTGTACGATCACCAAAGTTAAGCAACGTCGAACCTGGTAACTTGATGGGTGAACCCTTGGCAACAGCATGTGCTATAAGCAGGACGTGTGAATGGTGAAATGATAATGTCACGGAATTATTAATCGAAGAGCCGTGTTCCAATTCTAGCTGGGTTCGTTATATTCACTTAATCGCAAATACACGTGGGATATGTATAATTCTATCACTGTATTTTCATTAATAAGTCCAGGGAAATATATATATATATATATACATATATATATATATATATATATATATATATATATATATATATATATATATATATATATACACACACACACACACACATATATATATATATATATATATATATATATATATATGTGTGTGTGTGTGTATATATAGTTTTTCCCTGGACTTATCAATGAAAATAACATTTACTAAAATGAATAAAATCCCACGAAAATTGTATATATATATATATATATATATATATATATATTGAAGAATAAAGTTAAAAATAAAAATCGAAATTATTCAACCCAATTAGAACTCAACCGAATATATATATATATATATTTCTTTAAAATGTAAAGTAGAACTACATTTTATCCAAGTATGTATTGACCAGTAGTTGCAATGACCTGTTGACTAAAATTCTGCAGGTTTTTCAGATGAAAAGGTTTCGGACGATCTCTTGAATCCGGTTTTCATCATAAAAATTTCTGGCGCTCAAAACGTTTTAACTGCGATCGAAAAATCTAATAATCGATTGGTGTAAGGTCATGTGCATATGGCGCATGAGGGGTAGAACATTCATCAAACGAGTTCTAAAATTTTATTGGGCGTAGTTCTTGTCATATAGAACCTTGCAGAACATTTGTCCTGTTGACAAGCAAAGGGCACTTCTGGAGCAAACTTTTATGGAAGCGTTATAGATGTTGGACACATAATTGTGCATCGAATATTTCGTTGCGTTTTAAGAACTCTAAGTGGATAAGACAGCGGCGATCACACCACAACATTATCTTTCGTTTACATGGATCAGCTTTAGGATCAGTTTTTACGTTCAGTTGCGGAAATTTATCCTTGTCAATTCAATGGCATTTACATGGCTTTATATAAACCTTTTTACAACCCCTGTTATGGTATTGTTACATACTGCCCCTCGTTTTGGGGAGGCCTTGTTTGACTGGGTCAATTCCATAATAAAGATGTCTTCCTATCTTTCTTCTCCCGGTTGCTAATCGCTGTTTTTTTTTTTGTTCGGCGGTAAAAGAGAACTTCAACAAAGGAATTTTAATTTAAGTATTTTATTCAACACGTTGACGTGTATATTTTTCTAACTAACTAGTGGGGTGACTCTACCACCCCCACTAGGGATCAAGTCTACATTGTTCGATGTGTATGTTTTAACTCCTGAAATCTATTTTATATCCAACGTTCCCTCGATAGTTTTAGCTAATCAAAAACGACTTCCTTTTTTTCCTATATCTGACCTCAAAGGTCAAAATGACGAAGTCAGGGGAGAAATACAATTCTCTAAAACTCGTATTCGAGGATACCCGTCTACCAATGCGGCTAGCCAATCCCTATTGCAAACTCTATGTTTGTTCAACATCCACAGAGCCCACCTGTGGTTTATACAGAAACTATACTGAGCAGACCTTAGTTACAGTTTCTGGGAAAGAGTGTGTTGTCTAACGTGACCAGCAATTTGAACAAGACCAGCACGCTCAAGCTACGATGATTTGTGACTTCGTGCTAGTACAGCTATTGAGCGACAACCAGGATTCCGTCTACTCGATTCCCCCCACACCCCGTTTTCAGGCAATTTGCACAGGTACGAACGCTGGAATCGACACCTCCAGTTCAATAATAGCAGGAAGTCTCCTTCCTGACAAATTGATCTTGGTGAGGTTCGTTCCCGAGTCCCATGGTTTCCGACACGTGCCCGTTCTCTAAAAAGTAATAGTTTGATAAACTATTATTTCACAATATATTTAAGGAATGTTTAACATGAACAGAAATGGAACGTGATTCTTGAGCATGTTTCCATATATGTACATGTATGTGAATATGTCTCAGTGAGGGAAATAAATCGTTCACTTGAAGCCGATCACGCCCCCATGTTTCTGACAAGATAGAAATTGTATGTGCGTTTGCTTCCTTTTTTATGGAAGAGTGCACATTGCTGGTGAACCGGAAGTTATCTGGGAGTGGGCTATAAATTGCTAAGGGGAGTCGCAGTTTGTAGTTATAAAGATAGAAAAAAAACTGTAGCTAACGGAAGGTACACAAGTCGATATATGATTAGTATCGGCTGTGTCACTGTGGAGAGGGGGTATGATGTTGAAAGACCCGAAACCCCTAATGAACCTTGGCTAGAAACATCACTGATGATGTGCACCAAAACGTCCACTATATGTACAGTGTTGGAAATAAGTATAATACACCACATGAAATTGTTAATAATTTTCTTATTACTGCACAAATTCCTCTGAAAATTTGTGTTTGCTACTTAGATTTGATGGTATTAGTATATATATTCGATTTTATAACAAATTCCCACCAAAAAAGTTATTAACAAAAGTGCGTTTTCGAAGGTGGAAATAATTATAAGACAGTTTTGATAATTTGCATATCTGATTTAGTGAATTAGAATTAGTGTATGCGCAGCTATAAAAAGACTTATTGATTCAATGCAAAACTGGTGTGTTGAAGTATTACAATTGAAAGTGAATAGATGTAAATATTGAATTTTGTTCAAAGATATGTCAATGACAGCATAATTTGACTACGTAGAGATGTTATAACTAGCTTCGCTTGGCCAGCTGGTTGCCAAAAGAGTGAGAGTTCAATAACTGGTTAAGGTGGTAGAGAACTTGGAGAGGGGAATTAACAGGAGATAACTGATAACTGACATCCATTAGACATGGAACTAGAACGGTCTACCCCAGCGAGCGAAACGACCGAAACGTTGTGATAAATATGGCAACAATGGTGAGGACAATAGTCCGAAAAATGCAAATAGTGCAGATTTACAATGTGCTCATTATTCGACATTATGTCTTTCATTCGATGACACGCACCAAATTCTAATGCCGTTGAGAATTAAACAACACATTCACTAACAAAGCAAGCTATTATTCTGTATGAAAAGAGATCAAAATGTTAAATTTGCTCGAACAGTAAGAGGACAAACAGAGGTGAAAGGTACAAAGTCTTGAAAGTTGTGGGGAGAACAATGATGGACCCGGTAAATAAAAGATGTTTTACTAATCTCAACTTCTTCCCACTTCGAAGACAATAAATGGAGAACAGGAAAACTGTGACGCTCAGTATTTCAAGTAAAAAGCGTTTCATCATCACTTGCGCCCCGAGTCCTTTCATGATCATGTCCCTCCACAACTTCGCTTCTCTTGTAGCTGTAAGCAATTTTTGACTAACATTTCTCATGTCCCTGCCAGCCAAACCACTCATACCTACTATTTCCCTCTACCCTTTCTTCCTTCAATACTTTCTTCCTTCCATTCTTCCTTCAATCTGTTCTGTTAAATTGTCTCCTTATGTTAATGGTAATGATAATATTATCCATTTCCTCATAAGGAAACATTGGGCATTCAGTAGACCGACAGTCGGTTAAAATTTATAAAATCTCTTACTTAAAACAATTTGTCAGGAAAATAGTTTTCTCATGTCCAGTAGCAGTTATTGTTATTTTCAGTACTGATGAGGGTTTCCTTTCTAACATTTTGTTTGAAGTAGTGTGCAATGTAAGCACCTTCGAGTTACATGTGCTATCCATTTTAATTGTTGTCGTTGTTGAAAGTCCTAAAGTGATGTGGTTGCTGTTATTTCTTATAGTTCTTTGTGATTCTATAGAGTTAGTTCTTGAGGCTCGAAGAATTATGGGCTTAAACAATATCCATATGCCTAATTCGTTTTTAACCCACGATATCAGAAAGCATTTGAATATAGCCGACAGTTTCGATATTTTTGAAGATTTGATAGATAGATAGATAGATAGATAGATAGATAGATAGATAGATAGATAGATAAGGAATAGACTGAGATAGATAGATAGATAGATAGATAGATAGATAGATAGATAGATAGATAGATAGATAAGGAATAGACTGAGATAGATAGATAGATAGATAGATAGATAGATAGATAGATAGATAGATAGATAGATAGATAGATAGATAGATAAGGATAGACTGAGATAGATAGATAGATAGATAGATAGATAGATAGATAGATAGATAGATAAGGAATAGACTGAGATAGATAGATAGATAGATAGATAGATAGATAGATAGATAGATAAGGAATAGACTGAGATAGATAGATAGATAGATAGATAAGGAATAGACTGAGATAGATAGATAGATAGATAGATAGATAGATAGATAGATAAGGAATAGAGATAGATAGATAGATAGATAGATAGATAGATAGATAGATAGATAGATAGATAGATAGATAGATGCGGATATGCACGATGAAAACTAGTAAATGTTGTGATGGTTCGCACTATTATGCATCATTTATTCGCGTATCGCTCCTCACTGGGTGCCCCATACTTTCGGCCTTGTGCCACATCTAAGCTGTGCTTAGAAAATCACTATTCGCATGTTGCACTGGATGGGTCTTCGGCTTCTGTACACTAAAAATAGATCCCGCATTACGCTTCGCCATAAGGAATAGCGTCAAAGTCTAGAACACATATATAAGCATCAGTAGAATGCATATGCCCCCATTTATATACGAATCTATACACTAAGAGATAAACAAATAGATAAATAAGCAATAAAAAATGAGATAGATAATGGAAATCATTAGAAAGATAGACTGATAATGAAAATAGAAGAATATATAGATCGATAAATAGATAATAAAAACAAAGAGATAATGTGGAGAATCTGATAGATATACAGAGAAATGGTGAAATATTATTAGACAGATATATCGGTAGACAGATATAATGGTAATATTATCCGTTTCCTTATAAGAAATATTTGACCGAGTAGTAAATATTACTGCCGGTTGAAATTTATAAACTATTTCTCTTAAAATAATTTTTCAGGAAATTTTATCAGGTTTAGTCGCTGTTATCGCTCTTTCCGGTATTGATGGGGGTTTCCTTCCAAACGTCAAGATCTTGATTATGTCATTATTTTCTCTTCGAGATGTGATATGTGATATCCATTTTAGGTGTTTCCATTGTTGAAATGCCCCAAGTGATGCGGTTTCTGTTATTTGATATAGTTCTTTTTTGTGATTCTGTAGCGCCAGTCTACGACGTTCTAAGGAGAATGGTGTTAAACAATACCTATAGGTTTAAATTATCCAGAGCTATTTTTGACAATTGATCTCAGAAAGCGGGCGAATACAACTGAGAGTTTATAAATTTATTTCCGAAAGAACCTGGTGCCATCTATATGAAATTTTCTATCTGACTGGGCTATTTAAGAACATAACACGAATATTCAGGTTAATGTTTGTGGCCATTTGCGGTGTTTGGGAAACTAAATCTGGCACGGCCTATTGTATATTCTTTTTCCTTATTTATTATACTAAATTTGATATAAGTGATCCATACATCAAGGTATTTGAAGCGTTTGGTATTTACTATATCCATACCCTGAATGTTTATGATAGATTTAGGGTTGGTACCATCATTGCTTTCTTTCCAATTCAATATAATAGTTTTTGTTTTGGAAGGGTCCTAATTCTTGGGACATTTGATAGAAGTTGTCGATTTTTCTATTCAAGATAATTCTTATGCCAACTACGAATACCTATGTCATCAGCACATGCCCTCATCATGCCAGTGTGTTCGTGCAGCGTTACAATTTTCGTACGCTTCCTTGGAGTAACGTTCAGCTCAGACAATGGTCGTAGGACAACTAATCGACAATCGAGAAAACAGTGTCGGGGCGTGATAAAAAGCTCGTTAGGAAGGTTGTTCGCTATTTTCCGCTGTCCTACTTGCTTTCAATATGCCATGTGAGTGTCGAATTCTGCAAGCCTGCTTTCCTCATTATGTACATTGGAAATTTCAACTGTCTCTTTCTGATTCAAAGTATGTATCCTTTTTGTTTCCATTTTCATCAATGCTCGCGTGTTCTGTCATTGTTGTTCGCAGCATGCTTCTGTAGAACCACATTTATGTCGCTTCAAGTCTCTTCTTCATCTTTGAGATTTGTCAGCCTCCATTGCCATATAGAAGAACTGATATTACGTCCTGTACTCCTTTCGTTGTTTCTAACGCAATTTATCACTTTCCGTCCTCTGTTAAAACACTATCCAGATATTTACATTGTTTTATTTCTTTGATTTCCGTATCACCAGATCGTAATCTACATATTGGTCTTTTCCTTTTTCCCGCATCCAGTCTTCTTGCAATTGATGTTTAATCCTTAGTTCCCGCTTACTTTCACTAACTTCTGTAGTTATTCTTGCTGTTTCCTTTATGTATCTGCTCTTAATATCGTGTCACCTGCATATCTTATGTAGTTGAGATTGTGACCGCCAATAATGATAGGACTTATAATTCTCTCAGCATTGGCTCACTGTTTAGGTCCAGTGAGAAGTCACCCTTTCTATTTTTGTATATTTACTGAATTCATTTTCCATCCATATGCAGGCTGTTTGCTTCCACTCTAGGAGTTGGATTATTCTGTTGCCCTTCTCAAATATTTCAAATGTTACTACCAATTTTTAATTTATTTTCAATAGAGATAAATCGTTTCTGTTTAATGCGGCCCCATCTGAATACTGGTTAAGTTAGTTTGTTTTTACCGAGAACGAACTCATTACATGAGGAAAACGGTCCGCGCGGACCTGCTAACCAACTAATCCTCCTACAATAGCAAATTAACTGTAGGCAGTGACACGATGGAATTAAAGCCACATAACGGGCAACGGTTTGTCATGATCGGGAGATTGAAGGTTTCCAGGAGCCTGAAACCACCTGTAAATTGCTGTTGTTCCTAGGTCTAGCCTGATCCTAATAAGGTCTCAGGTATGGACAATTAGTGAACCCCAAAACAAAGACAAAACTATGAAAGTATAAAAATACATTTTTATAGTAAAATTACAAAAAATATCTATTTATAGTAGAATTATCAACAATATATCTTATAGCAAAAGAACCAACAATACATTTTATCTATAGTTGAAGGCATGCAACTATATATTGCGTTCAAAATATTTAGTTGAAAAAAAAAAATATGTTCAAAATATTTAGATTTCGGCATTATATTACCCATAGAGGTTGATATGCCGCTAAACAAAATCAAGCACACAACCAACACGAAAGAACTCTTTCATGATATTAATTCATATAATATCCTACGATTTCATAAATCAAACATATTCCATAATATAACATTAAAATATACAAAACATAAAACACATCACTGCCTCTAATAATCATGTGCACACAAACATGTATATGCAAAAATCTGAGTATCATTTACCATGTATTCAATTGTGAAAGCAGAATAAAATATATCATATTTTTATTAGTTGTAAGATCCCAATAAAATTAAACTTAAGCGGTATATACACAAAAACTGAGCATCATCTACCAGGTATTCAATTGTGAAAGCAGAATAATATCTTATTTGTATTTCTTCTAAGCTCCCAAGAAAATTATATTAAATGATTCATAAGGAATTGATATGCCGTTAAACAAACAAAACAAACAACACTTTACAGAGATTCAGTTACTGAATTTGTTACTTTATGGCAATAAGTCAATTAAATGTTTTGGTATATACATCTGCCAGCTTCTAGGTGGAAAACTAAAATGACGCAGAAAGTAGCTTTGTGTAAACAGCCGGAGAACTATATATCATTTAGTTTTCGCATCTTTTCCTCACATCAAACACCCTTTTAGTGAATATCGACAAAAGCGTGTAATTGGCGCTAATCGCTTCCGACGGACGTCAACACTGTCTTCAGATTATTTGTCTTGTTAGAAAACCTTTCTGACAGTGAGAATACGTAGCTGACGTCTTCTGCTGTCACTTTAAAACTGCCGTAATTAAATGGATTAAGATATCGCATTTTGTTCTTATAAAAAATCTTTAAACGAAAGAGGCGTTTAATAACACTTGCTGCTAAATGTCCAAACGGAGGAGACTTTTCTTTGATAGCAGAAAGCAATAATTAATCCATAACAAGTATCAGCTTTAGCATTCAACTTTCAGTCAATTGAGATGATGCAGAGTGTGTCATCTTGCAAAAATTAAAAATAAATACATATCTAAAAACGAAATCTGACGCAACTATCCTGTCAATTAAGAAAAAAATAAGTTGAGACAATATGCGATGTAAAAAGAAATAATAGCTGCAAAGATTTTCAAAATGAAAAATAAGAAGAAATTATCTTTCAATTATTGCCGTGTAACTCTTAATAACAATGCTGTCATTTTATTACAGATGTAAAGAGTTGTTTGTAAAAAATTGCCCACTGTTTTG
>OZ038476.1:105092549-105182549 GCA_964036315.1 Acanthosepion esculentum | reverse complement strand
CAAATGGTTGCTCTAAAAACCCGTATTTTGGTGTTCAATTCGATACTTCTCTGATTCTATAGACGGTGATGAAGCTTCGCAAACGTACTTGTAGCTTTGGCGATCCGGTTTATTATTTCGTCATCAAGAGATTCATTTACATCCATCTTACTTCCTAAATATGTAAATGACTTCACATACTTGCGATCAATCTTTATAGTTTGGAAATTGACACTCCGAACCTGCTTTGAACAAGAAGACGGCTGGTGAGTTATCTTCGATTTCTTTATGGTAAGGCCAAAAGCTTTGCATGCAACAGAGAAGCGGTTGACAAGTTCTTGGGCTTCCTGAAGGGATGTTGCCACAAATGAACCATCATCAGCAAACTGCAGACCACGAATGACGAAGCTGATGAATAGACAGGGAATGAAGTAATTTAACGCATTACGAAGAGGGGTGGAAGAGATGGCATCATGCCTTTTCCCAAGGGTATATGAACGGAACAGACTAAGCTGGAATATGAACGTCTCGCCGATTGATATACAGTGAACTATTATGAGGCTTGTATGTATATATTTTTAAATCCGTTATTTTGAAACGTTTAATCTCAATGAAATGTAAGTTTTATCTGGAGTAAATTGAAACATTCAGTATGTTGCAATTTTATTTCCGTCACTGTAGACATAATATGTCAGTCAATCAGTGAGTCGCGTGACATAAGCGATCATGTCTCTTTCGATTCATGACTTACTCGGCTGAATATTTTCTGCAGTAGGCTACCGTTTATTTTTTTGCTGTAGACTAGTTGCTAACCAAGGCTATAGGAACCGGTCTGTCCTGCTATTCAACCCATACCTGGCGGGGACAACATACTCAATTCAAATCTTTTCAAAGAGTATTTGCGTTTAAGTGATGAAATCCCACTGGAATTCGAATTCGGCTATCTTACTCCTTATTCAAACACAACATACGGCACATAAATGATTAATTTTCTACGGCTTATCAACACTTTGCAGGTTATTTAGAGCCAGAAAATATTTTTTTAGTTTGTAAGAATTGATATACTAATGGTTTAGTGATAAAAGTCTTAATAATTAACCCACAGTTGGGGGAGAATATCTGGATTCGTACCTTTCCCAACAGTATATGCGCGTAAGTGAATATGACGAACCCAACGGGAATTTGAACTCGGCTCTCTGATTAGCCATTATCCATTACACCAGCTACACACTCAAGTGTAACGCAAGCTCGCCGTTGCTTAACTTCGTACCGCACATGTAGATATAATATCAATGTTCAACTTACATATATTTTTCCGTGGCAAGTATCAGTAGATCCTTGTAAGATATCCGGCTTAAACCTTCATCTCTGTATAATACGACAGGATTTAACTCCGAGATACCGATTCGTTTGGATTCTAATACAGAAAGATAATCAGTAATGCCATCAAGAAATATGCTACCCCTGTGCTTAAACAAATCCCTTTGTCACTTGCTAAGACCTGACTTCTAAGATATTAAAAATATTTAGATAAGGATTAATGTTTTATATTGAAAGTAATAATCGATTTATAGTTGGAACAATCGGAGAGAAAGCGTCTGTAAATAAGAATTCGTAATCATTACATCCTTAAGGTTAAATACAGGATTCAGCTGTCGTATTTTTACATTCATACACTTGATTGTTGAAATTAAAAGATTTATTTCTCTAACTTCAGGTCATTTTCCAGATTGTATACCTTCTTCGAACGAAGAGAAATATAACACAAATACATTTACACTTCTTTTGGTATTTCTCTTCGGTTAACCAATCGTGGGTATGACGATAAACTAAATCCGGCAGCAAGGCCTCTAATAGGGCGATTGGAGATTATGAGGAACGTGGAATCACCTTTTAATTGATGTTGTTCCCAGGTACATCCTGAACGGGGTATTAACACCTGCTAGGGCCCTAGCTGTCGGGAAATAGTTAAGCCCCGTCCGACAAAAAAAAAGAAAACAAAACTATGAAAGCATAAAATACAAAAAAGGAACAGCAATACAATTTTATAGAATTACCAACAATACATTTTATAGCAAAATGAACAACAATAGATTTTTATCTGTAGCCGAAGGCAGACAATTAAGTTTAAAATCTATTTAGTTGAAAGCATAAAATTGTGTTCAAAATATTTAGATTTCGGCATTAAATAACCCATAGAAGTTGATATGCCGCTAAACAAAAGCAAGCCAGCAACTAACCTGACTGAAAGAACTCTTTCATGATATTATTCCATGTATTAGGTTGGTGCAAAAATAATGTCGTTTTCTCACATGAAGTTGAACGTCAAAAAACGACATTATTTTTGCACCAACCTAATAATATCCTAAAACTTCATAAAGAAGTCACATTGGATTCTAAAATACAAGTCATCCATAAAAGGTAAATTTTCGTTTATTCTATTTATTTGTCATTTATAATTTATCTCTTATTATTTTCTGCACGTAAAACTCTACTTATTCTGTATCAAATACTTTTTTGTGTTAATATTATTGGCTGAGTGGAACGGATTCATTCTATTTTCGTTCTTTCTTAGGGGAATATTACCTCGGTTTTCGTGCATTTTGGTTGACTTCCTGTAATGGATTATGACCGATAACTGAGGTTTCATTGTAGATTTATTTTATTTATCCACTCACCCCAAAATATTGATACAAAATGAATCTATTCACAAGATATGCATTTCCCAGACGAGGACATATTGTTTATTTTGAAACATGAACAAAGCAGGTGGTGGGGAAGGCATATATGATTTTGAGTCGTTGCTATGCAGAACTGAATGTTATTGTATAAGTTTGATACACTACCATTGACATACTTCTTTTTCTTGTATGGGCATTGTCCTTTCAGGACGTGGGTGATCATGGCTCACCACATCTTTCTGTTCTTAGTAAACTTTGTCTTTTTACTATCTCTCTTTTCCTGCTAACTAACCACACAAGCCCGTTATTCGCTGCTTCAATCTGTCTCTTCACTATGTCCTTTGCGTGTCAAATTCTCCAAGCCCTCTTTCTTCATTATGTGCCCTAGATTTAAATTGTCACTTTTTACTTAGAATTAGAAAGAGGCTGAAATACTACGCTGCAATAAAACCGTAATATTTACCGTAGTCATTTGAAAACGCATCAAATATTTCTTTCTTCTTAGAATGACCATTGATTATAGTCATACAGTTATTTTTTTACGTCTGATCAGTCTCTGTCGGTTATTTAAAGTCGACATATAACAATGATTTTTAAAAGTATAAATCTACCATTTAAACCATAGCTGAGGAGAAGAATAGATTTTCCAAGGATATAATGTTTCTATTTATCTGGAAAAGGTTTCACCGGTATCTCAAGTCCAGTAGATTATTCTGAAGAATTTGAGGGCAAACTAGCTGTTATTGTCGTGTTTTCGGTCGCAAGTATTTATTTGTTTTACTAGATGAAGTTGCTAGTCCCACAGCTAACCGATTTTGAATTCAGGGCTGTCTTTCTCGGATGGTTAACAACGAAGACTAAATAGCCCTGTCTGTCCATTTATTTAATCCATAGCTGGAAGAAGAATAATGGATTTATAACTTTCGTCATAGCATTTCGGTGTAAAATGAGGCTAATGAACTCGACTGGAATTCGAGCTATGCTCTCCGATTTCTCATTCCGGGCCGTTATCCACTACACCACTTACCACATGTGATGTTAACTGTAATGGTGAAAATAGCTGTTTCTATTCAGAAAACATTCGGTATTCATTGAAATTTATTAAGACGGGGATTTTTTGTATTATTTCGCCCCAAGCAAGGCAGTAAAGCCACTAAGATGTAAGTGATTCCTGAGATAATATGAGGAGAAAAAGCATTATTAAAACGAAAACAATAAATGAACTGACATTAAGAAGACAAAAGATAGCATGAGCTGTTGCTTTGTATATCTCCAAGATATTTGGCAGGTTTTGGTATGCTGGTCTTGTTCACAATTTGAAAAGTCATAGATGTATTTATATCTATCTTAGCGAAATGAAAGTTATCTTGAATGGCCACTCTTCTATATCTTTTTACATTAATGCGACTCTCCCTCAGGGTTATAACCTTGGAACTACATTGTTCCTAATTTTCATCCAGTTGACATTGAATGTAAATTTTTGAAGATCAAATTTGACTAAGACAAAAGAACCAGAAGAGAGTTGCACAAGCGATCAGTACGAGAGAAGAAACTGTTAACATAGAACTTACGTTTACATCTAACCATTTCAAATATAAAATGATGATACCCTCCCGCCAATCCAGTACTGCGCTTAAATTCATAAAGTCAGTGTATCATAGAAGAGAGTTAGACAGAACAATTACCATGAAATTATCTATTTAAGAAAAGGCACTGGGAAGCTACATTACGGCAGTGGGACAGACACCGAAGCTGAGAAGCCATCTCAGGATCAATAATAATGCAGATTCTTCTTTAAATGTACTTAATAATGTCATCATGACTTCATCGAGCTTTCATGTTCATGCGACTACATTTGACAATAATGGTTTTATATTGACATTTAACATTACAGATCTTTTGTATAATGTCACGCGATCAGAGTAAAAGAAATTGAAAAGAAACTTGAAAATAAACCAAAGCAATAATCTACGTATAATCTAAGATACACGAACGTTGAATTATGCTTCATATTTCTTTGCTAAAAGTTCATTGCTCTATCCAATTTATATCAAAATATATTATTTTCATGATATATGAATATTTTTCTAAAATGCATTGATTATCATTGATTACTGAAATCGCCAACAGGTCATGACAAATGAAAAAAAAAACATAGCTGTTTTAAGAAAATAAATAAACGCCGAGTTAGCCAAATTAATACGGAATTTTAATGTAAACAAAATCGCTGATATTTTCAAATATGTTCTTCATTTATGGAAAGATTCATCCTTTGGTTGAATAGGCAGAAGTGGCAGAGTTATAATGGAGATATAAATTAGATTCTGTCTACCGAAAATCAAATTCCAGTGAAAGTTCAGAAAAATTAAAAAGTGAACAAAAATATTCATTAGAGAGCTTTTGGATTTCGTTAAGGTTTCTGAATATGTTGTAATAATATTCCTTGAAATAAAAAAAAAAGGTGTTATTCTGAATTACTCTTTAATAAGGATTTCGTGAATGCTTATCGTGTGACAACATTGAAAATAAAGATACTAACTTATTTGGGCGTTGTCAGTTAATAAAAAAAGCCTTTTTTATAATGGCGATTTTCTAAGCGTAGCTCTCATATCGCGCAAAGCAAAGGGACGGGAAAACCAGTCATAATCGGACTTATTAATCAGATGTAACTGTTCTAGCGAGTCAAGCTTACTATTACACTACGTCGAAACACCCAAAATTACTTCCTTAAGCGTAGCTTAGATGTAGCACAAGGCTGAAAGTGTGAAGCACCCGGTGAGGATCGAACTCAAACCTATTTTATTATGAGACGTTCTTTAACAAAGAACATAATTCTTAAGTATTATTAATACGTGTGTAATCATGATTTCTCGTACGTCAATTTGGTTTTGCTTACAAAGACATTTTTGTCTATTTTGTGACAGATCTCAGGCTAGATTTCCATAAGGTTTCCAGGGGGAAATCAATTGATAGTATTCTGATTTCATTTTACGTGAAAGAATCTTAACAAGATACGCGGACGAGGTTGTGTCGATAGCGGAAGGAAAATAGAAAGACCTTCGAGACAAGGTAGCAAAAGAAATTGAGAAGAAAAGAATAACAAATAATTTTAAGAAAACAGGATGAGCGACCACCGGCAAATATAACAAGCCAAGGTTTGACCTACGAATTGGAGACATCAGAATCAACAAGTATCTACTTATTTTTCATGTCTACTTGGTAATGTTGCAACAGACGATAGAAAAATGTGAGAGAGAAATCTGAAGGCGAATTATAATGGCGAGAGATGCCTCTCGGAAACAAAGCAAAGCATGAGAAACCGGGAAAAATTTCGTTTGTGTCATACAGGAATAAAGTGTCGGTGTCGACACTTGCGTTATTATTGAATTAATTAGACCACGTAACCATTGGGGAAACGCATAAGTAGGTAGTAGCTTGACGTCTAAACGATCGTCATTTCTAGTCTATCCTCTATTACTATACGGATCACCATTTCTGTTGTAGCCTCTATTACTATTCAGATCGTTATTTGTATTCTATCCTCTGTTACTATATGGACCGTTATTCTCTACTCTATTCACTATACTATTCCTCTATTCGGATCAGTGTACGGATTGGATTACTAGCCGAGTGAGTATTATCGAGCAAGTACTATTAGTGCGAGTGTTATTCGACGGCGTCTGACACCAGTATTGTTCAACGGCGTCCTATAATTGTATCTGCGATTGCAAAGCCTCTTTTTATTCCCTAGTTTCTTTTGAAGATTATTATATCACAAAATGTTAACTTTCCTATATTGAACTCAGCCATTAGTTACAATGAACTTTCACCAGCGACTAGTCTGTTTAAAATTTCTACCATTTGCGATAACTCCAAAAGTTGTTCTTTTCCTCTTATTCCCATCATCTTTTGCACCAATACAAGCCCTTAGGGCGAAATAAGCATAAGCAATTATCCAAAGTAAATTTCCTGAAAAACAGAAATTTCAAATCAGTTACATATCACCCAAATAGTTTAAATATACACATCAAAAACATGTCCGGATATGCGGGATTCCCGATATGAGGCACTCCGGATATGAGGGATTCTGGATATGATGGATTCTACTGTACTTTGCTTATCTTTCGGAAGGGATGTTTCGCCATTCCAATTTGCTTTCGCATTGCTGTGTTAAAATATATATGTTAAAATGTTGATGAAGTTTTAAAATCTTAAATGCTCGTACTTGCTTTATGCTAACATCTCCAAATCGTAGCAAGTTTATTGGGCTATCTGATCTACAGGGGGTGATTGGTTTTGTCCCACTGTCCATGTTTAGGGATATCTCAGCTTATTCGGTTATGTAGCACTGCGGGGCCTAATCGGGTTGAAACAGCGGTTCCCGTACCTAGGTCAGTAACTAGACGGATGACCGCTTCGGAATAACAGGTGTTGTAAGCTTGGATGTGTGGACGATGTAATGGATAATGTTTCGTTATCGTTAATCAGAGAGCCGAGTTCCAGGCGGGTTTTGTATAGTCACTTACGCACAAATATCTCTGGAAAATGTATAAATATACATCTTCTTCTCCAGCTATAGGTTAATTAGTAAGACTTGGCTAACTAAAACACTATTATCTCTAAATAAAAAAAAAGATACTTACAGTCAAAAAATGTTTTCTTGATTTAAATAATCTACTGAGTTGATAAGCCGTAAAAATCTTGCAAGGAAACCACGGAAGCAACACCTAGGGTTGTTGCGAGCTGTAGTCCCATACTCCTCAGAGGATCTTCGGGGTTTCACGATTTTTGGTGAACGTTTTTATAGATAAATAGAAACGTAATTCTCTTTGGCATTACCATCTTTTCTATTAATGAATTTGTTATCATTATTTCATTGTTGGGTGGATTATATGAGAGGCTCACATAATTGTAACCTTAAAGTTGCCCCCAAATCATTGTTCACGAGCGTTACACGCTTTTGTTAGGTGGAAACCATTAGGCTTCATAATTGCAAGCATCGTTATCAATGTACGACTTTATCAATGTAAGATAAAGGTTTAGTGAATTTGCTGGCGGCAAGAAATGGTTTTCGCATGTCGACGCGAAATAAGGATAGCGATAAGCCAACCTATAATAGCCCATAAGGTAAAATTAATTTGGAGGTAGATGCGATCCGCCAATCAGCGCACATTCACAGATATTAATCATACATTATCACCTGCGCCTTGTAAAACTCTAAAATCCTGGCGCTGGAAACAATATTAAAATTAGTTATTTTGATAAGAGTATCAGATCAGATCATATATATATATATATATATATATATATATATATATATATATATATATACACACACACACACACACACACACACACACACACACACACACACACACATATATATATATATATATATATATATATATAGTGTAACCCGGATATAAGAGAGTTGTCGGGACCGGAGTCGAAGTCTCTTATATCCGGGTTTGGTCTATTATATATACATTAACACAGGCTCTAATTTGGGACCAGATAAAATCTCTCTTATATCCAGGTTTCTCTTATATCAGGGTTTCTTATATCCGGGTTACACTGCATATATATATATATATATATATATATATATATATATATATATATATGTAAAGACATGTTTCATTAAACACTTTACACAAGTTTTGTCTACTTATTCTTTATAGGATTCCCTCATATTTACGGACGTGTTTCTTAATATCCTTATTAAAGGAAGAAAGAAAATAATGTTGATGTATACCAATTTTATTTGGGTGTACTTTCGATATTAGTACAATGTCATCTTCATGGTTCTGTTTTTGCTAAGACAAAATTTCTGTGTTCCACATATAAGTTCATATTTGATCAGATTATATGAAGTAGTCCAGACTAAGGTTTCTGTGAACCTTAACGATATGGTATCGTATATCCTATGCACTTATGGACATTTATTCACTTTCATTTATTAAGCATTGAGTTACATCCCTCTGCTTCCTCCACGGGTTCACCTTTACTTACACAGCATTAATAATATTTTAGAGCGTTCTTAAATTCACATATTTTGAAAACTTAACCATACTTCGGTTTAAAATTATATGTTGCAAACATTAAACATACCTGATTACCTTGGTAAAGTCCCCCAGGCGCCGAAACGCTTCGGTAAAGAAATTTTATTTTTGAAAAAAGCGCAGTATATACTAGCCTGGAAAAAATCATGGATGTCCCCCGGTTTTGAAGCTGTTCATTCAAATTTATTACTTCACAAGAAATATTCACTATTATAACACACAGTATCAGTGAGGTCCTCGATAAGGAATTCATCATGAGAACGATAGCCTCTGATATCCTCAAAAACGTTTGTCTAGGTGTGAGATAGGGAGACACAAACTCTTCATCTATGGGAGTTCCAGAAGAGTCCTGAAAATCATCAAGTCTTTCCTTTCCGGTAGGTTCATTAAGACGAGGCTTCTGAAGCATATATTAAAGCCGGTGTCCCACAAGGCTTGCTACTCGACCCTACCCTTTTCCTGCTTCATATTAAAATTCTTCTTACAAATATTTTCAGATCGTTACTAAATAAATTCGCAAATGATAACACTGGCTCAGTGGACAAAAGTGTAATCCAAAAGTGACTTGACTCAAAGATTTGTGAGTTCAATACCTAGCCACAGCAGGGGTGAGCAAAAACTTGGAGAGTTGAGTTACTGAAGAGAATTAACTGAAACATCCAGAAAATGCATGGAACTAGAAAAATCTAGCCACATGGACCAAATAAAGTGTTCTGTTCGAAATTTCAACGTATATAACCTGAAGAAAACCAGAGGGGTACAACGGCCGAAACATCGTGGATATGACAATAGAGATGAGGACAACACTTCGAACAATGTAAAAAGTGTAAAAAATTGCTTTGAGTTTTCATTCCCGGTGCTTTAATGTCTTCCATTGAGTATCTGCATATTTTTCTTTTTGATCCACTTTTCTTCATTCTTGCACCAGATATACGATGGGATTGATTTCGAACGACCAATATTTTGTTTTGCTAATAAACTTCGTCTACACAACCCAAAATTCTGTACTATTGGTCCACGAAGCTAGTCTGTAAAATATTACCTCCAGCCAGAACAGAGGAAAAATTATTAATTACATCCAGGTCATTTGTAGATTTTGCGATCGTTGAGGAAGAAAAACGGATCGGATATATAAGCGATGTAATTAATGCAAAGAAAAAGTAACAGTGATAATACGACGGATAATTCAAAAAGTATGTTAAGTGTTGTGCCCTTTGTCATGTCCGTCCACTCTTTCTCTCTCTAAAAGCATAGAGGGTGCAAACGTTCCGATGGCTGTACCCAGCATTGGTAGATTGATGACGTTCGTCGCTTCAGTCGCTCATTCGTCAATCTCATCCCAGATGGAGCCAATGGGACATGCAACCGTTGCTGACTTGAGTTTCGAACCATCCGACATGGTGTTGATTTGATTATTCTTCTTCGTGATCATTTCAATGGGCTTTCATATAGCTTGGCGGCGCCCCAAGCTCTTGACCGATAGTCGAAGACCAAGGAATTTGGTGGGGGCCGAATCTGGTCCGTACGACTAGCCCGTTGAGTCGGCACTGCAGCTCTTACACCCAATAGAGTAGTTTAAACACAACACCCCGCACGTCTTTACATAAAAGATATAACTCAACGATTCTATATATAACGTTTTATAGATCCTGTGAAATGCCAGTCGGAAGTATTTCTGCTAAATGCTTACTAGTACGTACTGCTATTTTCAGACCTGTAGAAAGATATGGCTGCATACATTAGGACCTGTTTTAGGAGATTATCTTTTATTATATTGTGAGTGTGGGTTGTCGTTTAGCTTAGTCTATTCAGCAGATTTTCATAAACATTTATTTCCAGTAAATGGCAATTTCCTATTCTTCCCTAAACGGCACAGTACAACCAAGCAGGTGAAGCCCGCTTAATGACGTCACTTCATAGCTTGACGAAAGTTACCAGTCCGTCAGTCATCTGCCAAGAACCAAACCGTGTAGTTACATTTTTCGCTCGACACCATCGACCGCGCTGAGCATAAATGTGCCTCCCTCGGCCAGCTGCTACGTGGGGCCACTCACAACTTTCTTGCGCCGTTTTGCTTTTGTAGATATTTTCACTAATATATCTCCGGCTTGGTTTCCTCGTGTCGGGAAAGAAACCATGAGGAATAAGTCCTCGCTAGTGACATGTTATAGATTCTGTGTGGTCCAAATCTAAATATCCGTATATAATTTTGTATGTGTGTTTAAAACTGTGTCTCAGAACAAAGCATGTTCGCCATTCCTTTTCTTTCAGCTATTCCATTTCCCCCCGTAAAATAAGGTGCTATTATATCATGAACATAACAATGCCAGTATGGAGAAAATACAAACTGAGAGAATATTCCTTTCTTCCATCGCTCAGTCAAATCAAATTTATGAATAATCTGTGTGAATTCATATTATTTGTGCTCTTATTGTATCCCTAATTTCTAACGTCTAAGTCATTGTCAAGAACGGAATATAAACAGTGGAGTAGACTATATTTTATCTATATTCTGGTATTTTAGTACGCTAAAATTCAAATACATATATATATATATATATATATATATATATATATATATATATATATATATATATATATATATATACCGGATGTAACAGCAAAATTGTCCAAATCCTGTAACAGCATTTATCCATGCCACAAAATTTTTAATATCTAAGAAAAACACTAAACTAATTGAATTTCGTTTTTCCCTAGGTTTTCAGATAACAGCATTTTTCTTAAGAATCACTGAAAAAGTCAATTGAGTTATTCAGCTAAAATTAGAGCAGGTTAAAATTATTTTGTGTCAGACCCATTGGGTTCACCACTGAGCAATGGTGAGAGGAAAAATTATTCAAGTTCCAGCTTCAAAGTCCATTCAACAAATATCAAGATAACGGTGAATAAGTTTTTAAAAAAGGAACAGTAGAGAAGAAAACTGGAAGAGGGATCATCATTTCAAATTTAAGCTACAAAGAAAAGATCCAACTCAACCCATAGGACATTTGACACTTGACAGGGGAATGTAAGCTATGATAGCCCTAAATCAGTGAAGAAAAACTAGAAAATGAAATCGTACGTGAAACCTGTGAAGCATCTTGTTACTCCAAGACAGAAACCTAGAAGGTTAGAGGGAGCGAAGATCATCTTGAATAATGAGGAACATTTTTGTGTATGATCGATTCCATTACGTTATACCTGTGTTAAACTTCGAGAGTAATTATACATTGTTATTGTTCAAAGTCCAATAGTGTTATAAAAACCTCCGGGAATTCCAGGAAGATACCACTAATCATTTCTAAGATATAACGGTTCAGAACTTAATGTAAGAATTTTTTAACAATTTTGCTGTTACACGATTTCGACAATTTTATATATATATATATATATATATATATATATATATATATATATATTCTTTTGTAAAAATATGATTCCAGCGCAACAAGGAAATTTATGTTTCAAAACTGAAACTAAATTTATAAATTTATAAATTTAATTATTAAAATTAAATTTAGGATCCATAGTTTCGATCCATTGTCAAATGATACTGTTCTTTCTTATTATTTCAATATATATATATATATATATATATATATATATATATATGAGCGTGTGTGTGTGTGTGTATGTGTGAGTGCGCACGCGCGTGTGTGTGCATTTAGGCAGCAATCCTTCTTTCATGCTCGTTTCGTTGAATACGACAGACAAGGTATATACACACAATAAACTATTTCTTGTTAACAGTTAATATATTTCACCCTTGAAAATGGCTAAATGTATAGCCGAAAGCGCTCGTATAAAAAGAACATTCGGACAGTTTTTATATTATTTATCATTTGAAAAAAATTATTAGATCTCATGAGAAATTGTATAAAAATTTAATCAAAGCACTTTGTCCGTAGTATTCAATGAAATGTGCATATATATATATATATATATATATATATATATATATATATATATATATATATATATATAGCCTGCTGATTGCTCACATAATAGTAAACCCAAGATTTCATGGTAAAGGCTTACTGAACGAAGTTTTATACGAATCTAAGAAGAAGTGATAAGAAGTGCAGATTATGAGGATATGTAGGATAGATTGACCCTAGAAGTGAAAATGTTAAAATTGTTAGTGATCGGGGAGCATCATATCAGGAGTCTGTTCTACAAATTCGCGTTACTTAGGAAGTAGTTGTCAGAATAGAACATCCTACTTATTAATGCAATACGAAGTGAATGAGGATGATTTGTCCCAGTGTACATGGCAGGGCGGTTCTTAGCTGTGAAGATCTGAATTACTGAATCTTATAAATGTCGCTCGTCAGAACATTATCCATAGGAATAACAATAGAATACCGAGAGGTGAACAACGTTTCTTCCTTGGGAAACGTGCTTCAGGGTGGAAAATAATTTATCACGCTAAAAGTATATATATATATATATATATATATATATATATATATATATGTTGCATTCAAGACGACTGACAGGGTACTGCGATTAAATTTCACATCAACTATGAACAAAGCTATAATTTATAAACCGTGTCAGAAAAATAAAATATTCCTATAACTCTAGACACGTAAATAAAAAAGATCCATACATTCAGTTAAAAAATCGTCATCAAATTATCAATGATTGATTTTTATTTTTTATTCGAAAAGAATAGCCGAAAACGCTCATATATGCAGAACATTTGAGCACCTCGGCGTGGTGTAATGGTTTGCAAGCTTGTCTCGCTAAAACAGTTATGACTGAATAGTGAGTTCGATCCTCACTGGGTGTCCCATAGTTATGGCCTCGTGCCACATCTAATCTACGCTCAGAAAATCAATATATGCAGAACAATTTGTACATGCATTATGTCCAGAAAATAAAACACTTATATGAACACAAGGAATATTAAATAAAAAGCTTTAACCTTGCCAGTCTTCTTTTATGAAACATGCATAAAAGAGAAATTGATACCAAAAAATATATATTATGTTATTTTACAACGGATTCTAAAATGTTGAATTTTTCTTTGCATTGAGTTCTAGATAATATTTTAAGTTATCGATAACGCCTTGTTTAATGTTGGCTGCTTGCAAATACGAGGGACGCATCAGACATTAAATAAGGTATATTTCTCCATAGGGAAGCCCAAATAATATTAACCTAAGACAAAATTTAACCGATAAAAGCAAAATATTATATAGGATCCGATCAAAACAAAAACTTAAATTTCCGGCAGCTGTTGTAAGACAAGGGAAGCAGCCAACATTAAATAAGTTATCTTTCTCCATAGGGGCGTTCTCAAACATATTAATGAACCAAACCTGCTGAACAAACGTAAAAAGCTTATGATAGCTTGCCTCCATAGAAAAAGCTTTTTTGTAAAGTATTTTGATTCTGGATAAATCATTTTACCCAACTTCACCAGCCCGTTATATATTTCAGCTTAAATATTGATTACCCGGCTTTAAGCATTTATACGTCTATTGATACTGGGCTGCACGGCGTTCCTCTTTTTCTTTAAATTTTTTTTTTCACCTTTTACCTTCTTTGTCTATCCACCCTTTTTATTTTTTTTAGTTTATATTCTAATATTATTAACGTTAACTTTACATACAGTGCAGAATTACTCCCTTGAAATATAGAGATTATTTATGAACAAAAATAGACTTCACTGAGCCTACCACTGCTTTTTACTCATATTGCTTGCGCCTTTCGCTTTATATTTTAACATAAATCTTTTCTTCTTTTTTTTCAACGAAAAAACATGTACCGTATAAGCTTTAAGCTTGCATCATTTTTTTTTTGCGCTGTGTTCCCAATATTTTCCTACGTACAATCAATATTTTGAATTTGCACCTCAATAATATATTGGGTTTATATTAACTTTGATCTTAGAATCTGCGTATAATTTAGCATTTCTCCCATGAGACCCAGTATTCTTTAAAAAAAAACAACTATATTAAGTGGTTCACTTGCCATTTCTACCTGACGACTTGGGAAAACATGACAGTTTAATTTGCACTTCAAACGTAGGTACATGTGTAAATTAAATACATATTTATTTCCGTATCTGTGTATGCACGCTATCACACGCATATACAGTTGGTAATATATCGTTATTTAATTTATATTCTCACATACATTTATATATATATATATATATATATATATATGTGTGTGTGTGTGTGTGTGTGTGTGTGAGAGAGTGTGTGTGTGCGTGTATGTATATATGTATATAACATTATAACAGCAGTAGTTGGACGACATTGTCGTAAATCTACCGTCGAAAATTCCAAAATTAGTGCACGTCCAATACATTTTCGTTTTAATAAGTTTCCTTCACTTGTAATTACTTTATAATTACCATGTTTAATGGATGCCAGTTATCAGTTATCTCCTCTTAATTCCCCTCTCCAAGTTCTTACCCTGGTATTGAACTCACACACTTTGGGTCCTGTCACTGGATCTAATTAACGCCTTTATCCCCTGTGCCATGTGTCATTGGGGACACAGGGGATAAAGGCACGTGGAACTAGAACTACCCCAGTGAGAGAAATAAAGGTTTCAGTTAAACATTCCAACCACCTGAAGAAGGCCGGAGCGTACAACGGCCGAAACGTTGTAATAAATATGGCGACAAAGATGAGGACAATAGTCCGAATAATGTAAATATTGAACGCTCTCTATGTCTACAAACAGCTTCTGGAATCGTTTTGTTTCATTGAGCCGAAATAGAATCGCTCTGACTCATTACTAGTCACTATTCTCAATATTTGTGTCTAGTTAGTGTCAACAGTTTCTTACAGTTCTATGTACTTCTTAGTGCGTATAAATTTAGTGAGCACACTGCCTTGTTCGCTTGTTGGCAGCTATTACGTTTTCCCTGATTCAGCAGCATTCAGTTCCAAGAAGTATTTAGGAAAAGTGCACTTCATACACAAAAATAAAATATGCTAAAAGTGTTTTTCCTTAAATAATTGGATAGTCGCTCGATACACAATATGGCATGAAGCAGGTACTCAATGCCTAACCACGAATAACACAAATAGTTAAAACTATTACGAAATAAAAATTTAAAAAAAAAATTTAAATTGTTTGCTCGATTTTTCGAACAAATTTCTATTGAACTTAGCTTAGTATGGCATAAGACCACAAGCAGAGTAGGGACTAAAGTCACCACTGAAAAGTAATCACACCAAAAATTTGGGAAGGACGCATTATCAGCAAGAGAATTGGTCACAGTTGATATCATTCTTTGTTGGTTTGGTTAGTTGATCTTACTTGTCAAGCTGGTTAGTTGAGTCATAAACCATTCCGGCTTTTCTTTATTAACTTTATTCTTTGAAAAATAAAGTACAATTATATCTGATTTAGTTATATATTCATTATTATGTGCAAAGATGGGCACGTGGCCGAATGGTTAGAATGTTTGCATTCTGACCAGAGTTCGAATCTCACCATGGTCGATTTGTCAGGAAGGAAACTTCCTGATGTTATCGGATTGGAGGGGTCGATCCCAGCGTGCGGCACCTTTGAAAAGTGACTTAAAACCATACCAAGGCTTGACGCAAGCCTTATGATTGAAATTGGGTAGACGGAATTCTTGCTAGCACGAAGTCACAGATCATCGTGGTCGAGGGATTGAGCGTGCTGGCCTTATTCAAATTGTTGAGCACACTAGATAACATACTTTTTCCCGGAAACTGTAACTAAGTTCTGCTCAGCATAGTTGCAGTATAAACCACAGATGAGGTCTATGGCTGTTGAATAAACAGAAAAGCGCAAGCGACTGCAATAGAGATTGGCTAGCCGTCCCTAGTTGACGGGTATACTCGAATACGAGTGGCCAGCTATAAATGTGCAATGACTCATTACCACTTATCAGGCAGCTCTTCGATACCTTGGACTGGGACTGCTACACTGGTCTCATTAATTGTATGTTGGCATCACGATGATCCGTTCTAGAGTATACTAATATTCACCCAATACACGGCCCAAGATAGAGAATGAATATTAGAAGTTTATATTTATCATTCAGGGAAGCATCCATATGTTAACGTACAATTCTTATGTTTTGTAAAGTAGCAACTCTTGGGAAATTTGAGTGATAGACAGGGGGGTAAACAGTGTGATGCAAACCTGTGAACATAGCAAGGTGGGTCTTGGCTGTAATGTGATGAACTGCTGACACTAAAGAATGAAGATTGTTTGAACCTTTGTTATAGATGTAGCGATAGAGTAGCAATATGGCATCTGTAGTGTAGATGCCGCGCGGTGGAAAATAAGTAATTTCTTACAAGGCCGCTTAACCGGTTTTGAACTCGGTCAAGCATGGAAAGTGACGATCGGAAAACACCAGCCCCAATAGTGAAGCAATACCTCGTTTTTTGGCTTGATCCCATGATTGTTAATATAATTCATGGTAGAAAGATCAGGGTACCTTCTCGAATGGTAAGAAGGAACCGATCATTCTTTCAGCTGTTCAATCTATACAGGAAGAAAAAAAGATTATCTTATCAAGAATGGAACTAATATTTTTTCTTATTTTTTTTACATTTGCCCTGATCCATTCTACGAGTGTCTTATAGCGTGCAAACCACATGGAAAAAGCTGATCTTTTTTTTAATATCAATGAAACCATAAAACTATAGAAAATTAGGCAGTCGAATGGATCGGCTGATGCGTTGTGATAATAACGAAAGAATGCAAAAAGAAATAATATCCATAGTCTTAAAACTGTTTGAGATGCAATAAATGAGCAAATTTAACATTTTCCTACTGCTAGAAGCACGAGGAATCTCAGTATTACGAAGGAAAGTAGTCATTGGTGGAATTCTAAGGGTGTGTGTCGGTAATAAATTTAACCAAATCAGCATTACTGAAATGTAGTTTCAGAATATAACCAATTGAATTCTGCAGATGCGAAAACAAAGTTAAATCTGTTCAGCTAGAAATGAAACGTAAGGTCACGATTGAAATGTTTCGAGTCAATTACAAAAATTAACTCAGCGTCATCTGAATTTTAATTTTTCCTCGAGATATCCGTTAAATTCAGTCACAGCCCGCAGAAAATTATTAAAACTGCGAACGAAGCTTTTATTGATGGAAGTCAGGTAAAAGTCAGGCTATCATGTTCTCTGATTTGCCCTTAAGAATTAGGTGAAATATCGACCCAAGATCGAATCTGAATTGCATATATTATAAAAATATTCGGTTAAAATTTGACCTTCGCCTAAAATTCAAAGAGCTTTTTTTACCGATTTCGAAAATGAGCTTGATTTATTACCGGTTAATCAAAAGAGTTGGATTTATTGCCAATTCCTTAAATGAGTTTCACACTTTACAAGTTTTTTTAAAAGAGCTGAATTTATCATATTTTGCTTAAAAATGTTGGATTTATTACTGGTTTTGCAAAACAAATTGCATTTATTATCAACTTTTGAAAAAGAATTCTACATAAACAGTTTTGAAAAAAATATCATTTATTCCCGGTTTTGCAAAAGATTTGCACTTATTACTGCTTTGCAAGAAGAATTGGACTTATTACCGGTTTTGCAAAATAATTTTTCATATCGGTTTTGACAAAAAGTTCCACTTATTAGCGGTTTTGCAAAAGAATTGCACTTATTACCGGTTTGGCAAAAAAATTCCATTTTTTTACCGATTTTGCAAAATAATTCTACTTATTACCGATTTTGCAAAATAATTCCAGTTATTACCGGTTTTGAAAAAGAATTCCATATATTACTGATTCCTTAAAAGAACGAAACGGCCTCCAGCATCTTCAAATTATTCAACAGAAAACTGAAGCTTTCTAGTTTCTGGTTTGCAAAGTTCGAATTACTGTGTATAAACACACAATCTTTGATTTTTTCGATCGATCATTTCTGCTCACGAAACGTATCTTAATGTAAACAATGACAACATATAAGGAAATGGATTAAGTCCGACAATTATTTAATATGTTTTCTGTTCATATTATATATGTTAATATATGAATTAACCAGACACTACTCTGTCAAGTCAAATGAAAGTTTCCGTATAGGAATACAGGTTCGATTCCTAACGAAGAACGCATATTTCCTACGAAATTTCTCGAACATTCAGGCCGGTAAATATAATTAATAATGTTTAATTAAAAACAGAGATTTTACTTAAATACATTGGATCTATATAAATAACGTATAAACAGAAAATATAACACACGATCAATAATCTTCTCATATATATATATATATATATATATATGAGAAAATTATATTTTAAGATATGCTATGTTATTGAGTTCCAGTGATCAATACCATGGAGAGAGCATATGTAAATATATAAATGTTACCGGTCACACAAATCACCGTTAGAATAATACAATAGACCAACCAATAATGAACAAGCATATATAAATAGTCGAGCCAAAATGCCAGGCACATGATCTGACGATTGCGTTTAATCATGAAACAAGCTGTCTCCACTGGGTGTTGACCTCAACGTACACTTTTATATATATATATATATATATATATATATATATATATATATATATATATATATATGTGTGTGTGTGTGTGTGTGTGTGTGTGGATAGCTGTCATAAGTCACAAGTCATCGTGGCCGAATGCTTGAGCGCGCTGGCCATGTTCCAATTGTTGATCACGCTAGATAACACGCTCTTTCCCAGAAACTGTAACTAAGGTCTGCTCAGTATAGTTGCAGTATAAACCATAGGTGGGCTCTGTGGGTGGTGAATAAACACAAATGTGCCAGTTCAAGCGTCTGCAATAGGGATTGGCTAACCGCCCAAATAGACGGGTATACTCGAATACGAGTGGCCAATAGACGGGTTTCCTCAAATACCAGTGGGCTTTTTCATTTTTAATATATTGACATTGAGATCAGACATTACTTCTGCGCCAATCGATTAACATATTTATTTTGTAAAATTACATACAATATGTCGAAATACTGAAGAGTAAATTTATTCAATAAAATCGGCACTGGCTTCAAACACGGCTTCCGGAATCTCCTGCAACTGTTTGAGACGGTCTCCTTGTTTAAGTTGGTGAATGCTGATATAATCCTTGTCTAGGTATAATGTATTATTATGAAAATTATACTAATCCCCAAACTCATCTTTTGTGTTAAAAGGAGTTTTGTTGGTCTCTGGCTCAACTGCCCTACACACACAATAACCAAGGAGGTTGCAAGTCTGGGGATTTAGGTGACCAGATGTAAGGGGTGATGTGGCTGCAGAAATTGTCTGACAGGCATGACTGACATCTTCTGCTCGTGTGGAATGGTCCTGATTTCTATTGTCAGACAGAGCAGCACTACCTCCTCAAGACACCTGATGTATTCCTCTGAGTTGAATCTGGCGACCTCGCCAACAAATTCGGAAGTTCTTTTCTTATCAGAACGATCAGAATGAACTTTCCTAGTTTCTGTCTCTTCGTAATCACCATCAGACTCATCAAATTCTTTCAAAATCCTCGTCACTGTCCTCAGATTAACACTCAAACACCCTGAAATGTTTGTATTGGTGCTTCCGACGCGTATGCCAAGCAGTACAGCATAATGTTTCTGAATTTCTGTCGGAGTGAATTGCATCATGGTTCTCTTTTTCTCACAGACGGTGCCCAACTGACTATACTATACTATGCAGTCGACAAAAACAAACAAGGGTCGTGAACTATTTACATTATTTTGACTATTGTCCTCATCTTTGCCATATTTATCACAAGGTTTCGGCCGTTGCACGCTCCGGTCTTCTTCAGGTGGTTGGAATGTCGAACTGAACCCTTTATTTCGCTCGCTGGGGTAGACTCTTCTAGTTCCACGGGCCATGTTTAATAGATGCCAGTTATCAGTTATCTCTTGTTAATTCCCCTCTCCAAGTTCTCCACCGACTTAACCAGGTATTGAACTCAATCTGTGTCATGTCCACTGGATCTAACTAACGCCTTTATCCACTGTGTCATGTGTCCTCAGTAGACGAACATAAATATTCTGTTCAATAAATAAGCGGATCATCTACTCAAATACGTATATCTTCTTAAAATAAAGTTTCATATATACATATGTGTGTGTATGTGCGTTTGTGTATGTGTGTGTGTATGATATGAATTATTATGAAAGTTATACAAATTCCCAAATTACTAATCAGTTATATATACCTATATCAGTTATATATACCTAAGCGAGATTTAGCTTCTAATGCTCAGTATTGAGCGGTTCGGTGAAGGATTTGTTTCTCTTGGCGCTAGTCCTGTGGGTTATGTATGCTTAGATGTGTATCACCACTGGAAATAGAATGAGCTGCGCTATATTGTGTCTTGTAACTTAGTTTCCTTTTTGCCGCCGTGGCCTGCTGGTCCAATGTGATGATGCTTGTTTTGTATCGTAACGAACCGGGTTCGATTCTCAGAGTCAGTAGAAGATGCACACTCTTGATGCAGTCCCAAAAAGAACGAGATGGACGTTCACTGCTTTTCTGCATCTGTGTGTTGAGGTGAGGATTCTAGATCCTGACATGATCAATTATTATGAAAATTATACTAATACCCATATTACTAATCAGTTATATATATATATATATATATATATATATATATATATATATATATATATATATATATATATATATATATATATATATATATATATAGTCAAACCTAATGAGCCAGACAAACCTACCAAGGTTTCACTTAAGCAGATCGTCAGAGCCAGCTAACCCTGACGATCTGCCTAAGTGAAACCTTGGTAGGTTTGTCTGGCTCATTAGATTTGACTAGGTTGGTCTACGTTTGTATCGAGCTCTTTAGTTAGTTGTTTACTCGTATCGGGGGTTTTTCTTTGGGCCTTGAACCTGTATCTGTGTGCGATTATTTTCGACAGACTTTCATGTTTCTGTCTCTTTCTTTTTTAAAACCTTTTTTTCTCTTCGAGATTGATTTGACTATTGTTAAATCAAGAATTCGAAGGTTTTTCGACACGAGTATAGTTACCTATATTTTTATATACACACACCCACACACACATATATATATATATATATATATATATATATATATATATATATATATATATATATATATATATACCCATATTACATTATTTTCTTATATATATATATATATATATATATATATATATATATATATATATATATATATATATACATATATATATATAGGTAAAAGAAATTCGTGGGTATTTAATCCAAGTATATCCCATTAATATAAAATATTAAAACTGATCCACGAAAGAGAGCTCAATATAATTTTCATTATAGAGCATATTTGTGAATTACAATTAATGAGATCCAAATGATTTACATCATACAGACGGACATTTTGTCCTCGGGAAAAAATTCCATGCAAATAATTTCTTTGGGTTTCCTTGATTGTAATTCACAGACACACACACGCACACACACACACACACACACACATATATATATATATATATATATATATATATATATATATATATATATATATATATATATATATATATATATATCTGTTATCGACGGAAAATAAAATTGCATCACCCTCAATGATTTTGAACTTACGCATGAAGGTAGATTACTGTAAATGATGACATAAATTAAACAGTGTTTTTAAACAGTATTTGTACAGGCCTATATTCGCGAATGCATAATAATGTAAAAATTGCAAATACCAGCCGGCGATATTTTATTCCAGCCTCGCGTACCTCTATGACGCAATTTGAAACTTCGTTATTATTCTGATTCTCTTATGTAGAGTAGATTTCAATCCTTGCAAAATCAGCTCTAGTCACGTTTTCATAACGTGGCAAACATTTTCTTGTATGAGGCATGCATCTTTATGTAACGAGTGGAATTGTGAATGTTGAATTAATATTCAATTCACTCTTGTTGAACAGCTTCCAGTTTACTGAAGAATGTTGTCTTCATTCTCTTTTCCATTTCCCCTCTGTACTCTAAGGTTGGCCGCCACTGACAATTCATTGATATTCACACGACCCAACACAATAAGAAGCGAATGAATGTGTGAGGCCCAGATTTCTGAATTGTCCTAATTGATGTCATGGCGGATATGCGGTAAGAATTTCGAAGAAATCTGGACGAATCTCCAGAAAGTCAGAAAAAAACATCGGCATCGACTGTCATGTTGTTTACAAATAGAAAGATTAAGATAATCTTCTTCTATCTGCCGTGTCCCTTCTGAATATAGGATGTCATGGCTTTACACAATTGCCAGTTCTTTGTATCTCTTAATAACTTTTGTCTTTTTTTTACAACTCAAACCTTACTTCGCCATCCATTACCTCAATCTCGACAGGTAGGTTTTGCAATACTTTCCTTTTTTCCCTCTTACCTTCAATCAGTCTTGTGAGTATCAACTTTTCCAAATCATCTTTCCTTATTATGTCCCAGATATTTCAGCTGTCTGTTCTGGGTGTTCAATCTAAATTCTCTTTTTGTTGCCATTGTTTCTAGAACTTTGTCGTTGGTCCCATGTTCCGTCCATGGTATTCTCAGCATCCTTCTGTAGAACTACATTTCTGTTCCGTCAAGCCTCCTCTTCATCTGTGAGGAGATTGTCCAACATTCACTGTCACAGGGGAGGACTGATATTACATCACAGTTCAGTACTCTTTTCTTTGCTTCTAACGATATTTTCCTGTTTCTTAATACTTTACTCAGCTTTCGGAAGGCATCTTTCGCTATCACAATGCAGCGATTTCCGTCCTCAGTTAATACGCTTTCCAGATATTTAAATTGCTGCACCTGTTTGATTTTGGTATGTGTAATTTGAATATTGCAGGTTGGGCTTTTCATTTTGCTCGCAACCATGAATTTAGTCTTCTTGCTAATTGTTGAAACTTGACTAATGTATGGAATAATAATGCAACACAAAATGTACTTAGAACAAACTGTATTGAAACAAGAAAGTGTACACAATATTTACATATGGTCTTTTGTATATTCCTGGGAAGACCGTTCCTGGAGAATGTGTTGACTAAGTCGCAGTCGGGCAGAGTCTCTAGTTGAATCTCTTGATTCGCCTCTCTGTCTTCTCGGTACCAACCATATTTATATAGTCGGTACTCCACTATGCAAATTAGGTGGATCCTACTACAACACTAATGATGTTTACTTGTTTCTTCTGTAGGAGTTCTTGCAGTTTCCTTTCGGTGTCTTCTATCAACATTGTAGCATCTCAATATCTTAATTATCCATACTAAATATATCACTACTTCAACCCGATCTTTAAGACCGCAGAAGAAGAACAAAGATCACACATTAACGTTTTAAAAACCAATGTTCCCGGAAGATTTATGATGATGCTAAACATGATATTTCGTAGGATAAAGACGTAACGTTCACATCGGCTGGATGGCTTCACCCAACACTATGTTTTGATTCCCGTTCGTATTAGTGTGAATTAAAGCTGGGAAGGCCCGCTGTACGTTCAGGTGCAAAAGGTGAAATATCGCCACGTCGTGAAAAGAAATTACTGTTACCGTCTAGACTGGGTAGGTAATGGCTCTTCTTCTTTTAAGTACCGTTAAATTTAAACTAAAGACAGGAGGCTATTAATTGGTTATCAACATCGAAAAAATATTTTACTCATACACATTTTGCTTATTTTTTAAATAATTCTGAAACTCTGAAATATTATTGAAATTATAAGAATTTATATAAAGTTGTTTTCTTCTCTTTCTTCTTCTTTTACATGACTTGACCGTTTCGGATGCGGGCAATCATGTCTCTCAACATCCTCAAATCACTTGTAACCCTTAGCAACGTTTGTCCATTTCCCAAACATCCCACCCCCTGTTACGGCACCAATTCGCATAATCTCATCAGATAGGTGCACCTCTGCCTTTCTTTGTTCTTCTTGACCTTGAAACATCCCGTGAGTGTCAAATTCTAAAAGCCTTCTTTCCTCATTATATTTTTAAGAAACTTCAGCTCTCGCTTTCTGATTCTAAGTATGTGTTGTTTTTTTACTGAAATAAATTGAATAAAATAATAGAAAAAAACTATTAAAAATCGAAATATTCTGCGTCAGGATTTATATATTTATTCTAACTTGTCATTAATGAACGTCCAAAAATACTGTTTTACTTCTTTATGAGATAAATTCATTGAAAGTTTCATAAATTTGATTTATCGACTTCCCACCAGAATTTCTAATCTAAACTTTCCATTTCCAAATATTTGATTCCAAAACTCAATCAAAATATTTTAATCTGGGCAACAGTAGACAAATTTGAAACGGTCTTTGAGTTTTTGTGTCTCAAGAGATTTCTTCAGCACACCCTCTAAACAGAAAAACTTGTTCAGGCAATCTACTTATCGACCATCAAGCTGTTTACAGCTCTTTTCACTGACTTAACTTCTTCAGCTAATTGAGTGAAACTTGTTACTTGAGAACCGGTGCTAATTTATCCAGTGCTACAAATATGACTTTTCCCAAGTGATCTTTATTGACTTCAGAAGTTTCGAGTTAATAAGTGATGTGTCCTGAAAGTTGTATTAGAAAGGTGAAAATCTTCTGATTGTTTGTATTCGAGTGTCAGACGATGGGGGTGGGTTCGTATTGGACGGTTTCTCATTCAGATAGATATCGAGCAGAAAGCGCTCTCTGAATACAGATAATAAACGATATCGTACAGTTTAAAATATTCTCCTAAATAAAAGTAATATTTCATACAAAACAGTGTTTTGACTTGAAACTTAATACAACATTTTTACTCAGAACTTGATACGAAAAAAAGATTTGTAGACACCAAATCCAGTGAGTATGAAAGATGTGTGAGAACCTTCTATCGCAACGATCATATCATTTCTTGGGTGTGTTTTGCTGAGCCTTCCTTTGTTTTGCTATCTAGGGAGTATAACACCTTTTCACTTCACCAAAGAGTTTCGACGTAACACTTCGTTTATCGAATCAAATTGCAAGAAATTAATGTCTGCTATTATGGTCGTTTCATGTTCCAGTAGCTCGTAATGGACGATAAATTTAATGTCCCACCAGGCATAAAGAAAGGGCTTCTGTAGATAGAGTTCTGGTTTTGGTCTTCTACTTTTTTCATTTTGCTGTCTAAACCTTTTCATTTGTCGTGCAGAACCCATTTTTCATCACCTGTAAAAACTCAAACCTATTTCTCATCATCTGTAAGAATGCGAACTCATTTTTCATCATCTGTAAAAGTGCGATGCAAAAGTAAAAAACTGAAATTCCTAATTAAGAAACTGCTACAAATGGTGAAATGTTGTGTTTAGTTATCACACAAAAAACAAATTCGCTTGAGTTGTTGAATATGACACATTAAGTTTTAGAGCCAAATCTCTGGTGCATTGATGTGTACCAGTTGAGAAGCCTTTCAAAAGCTGTTCATTGAAACTAGGTAGGCTTCCAAAGTGAGGCTTGCCGGACATGTAATAGTCGCCATATTTAATAGTTTTTGCCACTGTTGACTTGTGCAAGACTTCGTTGGAAATCTATACACACCATAACCGTCTTAAAACCAGCAAATTAGACCAAAGTACACTTTTTATCTTTCTTTGTAACATCTCCCTTCAGGACGTTAAAGGACACGTCACTTTATTTTTAACTCAATATAGTTTTTGGTCATTTACCATCCCTCTTTGTCGCTCTGCCACCCATTCACACAAATTCCCTAAGTAGAATACTCGCTGATTTTCTCTCCTTCTTCTGATTTCTGTATTCCAGAAATGTTAGCTCTCTCTTACTGCTTGTAAAACTTCCACATTCTCACACTCTCTGCCCATGCTATTATCAACATTAGACGATAAAACCACCTCTATTACTTTGACACTTATGCGTGCGAATTGACCAGTACGCATTGTCTTATAGTAGATTAGATATTATATAACAATTGAGCACTTTTTTCTTTGTTTATAACAATCTTAGTATAATTCATTGTGTTCTGTACTTGGCCCGGATGTTCTTTACGTCCTGCCAATACCGTATACATAATGGACTATTCCGTTTGGATCGCGTGGCAAGAAAAAAAACATATCAGAAACGCTATTTGCTTTCTATGAGAAAAAGAAAGAAAGATAACGAAATTCAAACAAACAGCCATGAAATTTATAGCTACTACTAATGTCTTAATACTTTGCTTGTTTCGGAAATGTATCTCTCGTTATTCTTATTCTGTGTTACACTTCCCATCGTCCGTTAGCCAGATAGATAAAATTTCGACATGTGTTTGATAATCATATCCCCTATATGTAGCTAAAAATTTATGGCGTCTTTTTTGCGAACGACCATGCATTTACTAATTTTTTTCTAATTCGTTTTTAGTTCTATTTATTATTTTTTTTTTTTTGTATTTCTCGTCTACTTGTGCAATAATACTCTGATTTGTTTTAGTCTGCCATCAACCAAATGTAAACCCCGAATCTTATGTTATTAAGATTATGCCATGTGATAATAGATCCTGGTATCCAACTGATCTCCAGCATGAAAACTTCAACAACAAACATTGCCAATCCTAATTTGGGGGCACAGGAAATAAAAAGGATATACAAAACGGTTCAAGATTTCAAGATACGGTACTAATGTTATATGAATATTATATCAAATATTTGGTCCGTTCTAAATTAATTATTCTCGTAATAACCTTATTATTTATAATTATTCTCTTAATAAATTAATTATTATTATCTTATCCAGTCAGTTTTCACACATTTACCTGACCTGTGAAAAATACCCCGTGCATGTGTGACCAAAGCCGATAACTTCTGCTATGTGACCTTTGAAATCTCAAAAGTGAAATATAAAACCTGTTGTGAGAAACGCTTACCGACTCTATTTTGGATGATAAAATCTTACCGTCTAGATTTTGGATGGCAGATGGTAGCCCAAGACAGGAAGTCAGAACCAACATGTGCTGTAATATTTCCGTAACAAATCTCAGAAAATGGCTAACCAGGAAGAATCATTTTATGCCTTTTGCAGTGCCTGTAATTTGGAGATAGCCAATCAATCATGTCATTGATTGCTACTTCTACATGGTACTGGTACAGACAGCTGGTAAGAGACTGTCAAAGAAAAAGAAATAGAGAGTGAAATATCCTAACATTACATCAGCTTTGCTTGCTGTCACCCATTATAAAGACATACCAGTCCCTGAAGCACCTGAATTGTATGAAATGGAGTCATATGATGGGGAAAAAAATGAAACTTCAGAGCATGAACCATCAATGATGAAGATTATTGCCTAGCATCCGTCTCTGAAATCAAAGTTACCGAAAGGAGTTAGTCAGAGATCTGGAACTTCCTATAAGTAAATCAGAACTGTTCGGTTCCAGGTTACGGCAGTGGAATATGGTGATGTACGGATTTCCCATTTCCGTGATGGTCACAAAGATTTAGTTCCATTCTTCGTTATGGAAGATGATTTAGTGTACTGCAATGATATCAGTGGTCTGATTCAGTCACTTAACATCATGTACGATTCATAGTAATGGAAGCTGTTCATTGGTTCCTCGAAGAACAAAGGTGTCTTACCTTCAATTTCAGTTGGTCATGCAGTTCATATGAAATAAACTTATAACAATATGAAACAATGATTGAGATGTATTAACTATGATCAATGTAAATGACTAATTTGCGGAAATTTGAAGGGTGTTTCTCTCTTACTGCAAGGTAGATATACCAAATACTGCTGCCTTCTTTGTGAATAGGACAGCCGAGACAGATGTTCTTTATCATCAAGAATACCTGAGAACTATAACAATGTTTGGAATCTGGAAGGAAGAATGTTCAGCATCCACCACTAGTTGAGTCAAAGAAAATGTTGTTTCCACTTTTTCACATCACGTTTGGCTTTATGAAAAATTCCGTGATGGCTATTGATAAGTCAAAGGCGGCATTAAAATATATATAGAATAAATTTCGCAAGATTATTGAAGCAAAGAAAAAGGAAAGCATATTTTCTGGTCCCTAGATTCGTAAACTTCTTTTGGATGAAACTTTTAACAGGGAATTACGGGTAAAGGGAAAAAAAACTGTATGGAAATCTATCAAGTCAGTGGCTATCAACTTCCAAGGTAATGAAAAAGCAGACAATTAAAGATAACATGTAGAATACATACAAATATCTTAGCTGGAACATGTCGTTGAAGATTCGCATCTTCGACTCGCATCTTGATTTCCCCCCAAAATCTGTGGTGCTGTGAGTGACGAGCACGATGAACGATTTCATCAAGAAATGACAGAAGTGGAGAATAGGTATGAATGCAGAGAAAGTCCATCAATGCTGGCTTATTATTGTTGGACTGAGATGATCGTTCTTCTGTTTACAAAAGACAAACTAAGAAGCGACAAACAACTGTGCATGTATATATTTCTGAAGAGAGTTTTCTGGTGTTTTTTTTTATTATTCAATAAACATATATATTGCCATTTTGATGTATTTGTGTATTGTTGTGGAAGCCTGCATAGAAGAGAACATCAAAGCAGATTTTGCAAAGCAACGTTGTTTTTCTTGGCGACATCCATTGTACACATGTGTGCCTATTAGGTATCTCTAAATCTAAAATAAATTATTTGAAGCTCATTTTCGAATACATCATAACAAAATAATAAGAATGTTCTAAAAAAATAATTGTTCTCTAAAGACCAACATGTTGTATAGATTTTAAAAGTACGGTGAGAGTACGCATTTACTTCTTCTATTTTTGTGTATTCAATGATTGGTTCACCATCCGCATGCAGGCTGATTGTTCCCTATAAATTTTACAAAAAACGATTAAACGAAGGTAACACTTAATTTTGTTGGAAGGCCGTGTACGATAGAAAGGTTTTATTGGTTCACCATCCGCATCCAGGCTGATTGTTCCCTATAAATTTTATACAAAACGATTAGAGTAAGGTAACACTTTCTTTTGTTAAAAGGCCGTGTACGATAGAAAGGGTTAAGAGTAACTTACTGTTTCATACATTTAAAGAAAATCCAAGGGGTAATTACTATCCTTTAATCATCATATAGAAGCATTTTTGCCCTCCATCAGTATGGCTGATGCTAACCTCCAGGAGATAAACCTGTTCAGCCTTCTTGATCTCACGTTATCTCCTAACATAAATGGAATCGTTTGTATTGAATCAATTGCTAGGTCTGCTTTAAAGAAGATTGGTTCATGGTGTCGGGGCAAAGAAATTTCCTCTTTAGAATCCATCTTTCCCGTTGATAAATACACCATTCGTCCGTGCATTACGTGTTGCTGCGATATCTGTTCTGGTACTCGTGCTATATATCTCGAAATTATTAACAAAAACCAAAGAAGGATATGTAATGTTATCGGTCCTGGTCTGGCATCTCGACTTCAATCACTTTCACGCCGCCGTGAGATAGCTACACTTTGTTTTTTGTTTAAATATTTTTAAACCATTTGTTCTATTGAGCTATCTGCCTTTGTTAACCCCAACCGTTTGAATCTAAGCCTACTACTTGATTTGTTACTAGGTTTGATTTTTGTCACTGTTGTAATAACTATATATCACTATATGTTCTATTCTAATAGTTTCTTTTTTAGCACTTCTGGGACTCTCTTCCGTTTTCTTGCATCTCTACCATCTGCAATCATCGAAAGTTTAAATGCAATCTCGATCGCTATCTTCTCTCTTCTTGAAACCTGATATTTTATTGCCATTTCGCCTAACTAAATTCTTCTCATTCTCTTCTACTCCAAGTAACCGTTTACTTGGGGTAAGATTATTAAAAAAAATGAAATAAAGGAACATTACAGAAACGATATTATAACCTCTCCTGTCTTAAATAAGTATTTGAAGAAAATAAAGATATATTGAACTGTCCGCGTTTCAGTGAAAATAATAAGAAATCATAAATATTTGTTTACGGGGCTTGGAATTTCAGGCTTAACGAAAATTTCTTTATAGAATATTTGTTGATTTTGAGGAAGTTCCATGAACAAGATGGCTGTTTTCCAGCCAAATTTCTTATTGAATTATGCTGTGAAAAACTCAGGAATTGTCGCCTACAAAAGATTGGCCAATATGTAGATATATACGGTATTCATAGAAATGATGTCTATGAAGATAAATGGAACATGGTGACATAATTTCAGTTCTTATATAAGGAGTAAATAAAAACAAATTTTGTAATGTTTAATTAATAATTTGTACGTCATTAGACAAAGTATGTATAGTTATTCCCGACATATTGGAGCTCAGAATACAAGCAAATTTTCGAAACAGTAACAAAAGTGTGTATGATTTTTCTCCTAACAAAGGAACCCAAAGCAATTTTATAAAGATATATTTGTATGTTAGGGCGCTAGGTCACAAATATAAGTGATGGTTAAAATTTTCGAAAATTATTACACAGGGATGATCGGCCATTTTTGCTAATTTAATCTCAAGCAAGGCAATAAAACCGTTATGATGCAAGGGGGTTACTGAGTGTGAAAGGGCATGAAAATAAAAAAAAACATTATTAAAGAGAGGGCAAGAAAAAATAAAAGAGCCTGAATTAAAACAGAAAATAACGACTGACATTGCTTTTAAATTTCTGACAAGAACACACGTTACGCAGCAGAAATGAATCTATACAATTCTGCTAAATGACACTGAAAAATTCTATCAGTTTAATTTTTATTGTATTTTTCTAATTTTCGAATAAGTTGCAGCCAAATGAAATTTGCGAATAAACTATGTAAATTCATATAGTGAGTAAAGATTTCGAGGATGGCGAGGATAGATAACGAGCTGCTCTTGATTTGAGGAGGTTTTATACTCTTCAAAGAAGACTCCACATGGAAGTCTTTTTAAGAGGAGTTTCCGACTTACATACGGACTACAAAAGAAATGGCGTTAATTCCATTCCGTGGAAGTAGCTTGACACATCCTTGTTATTAAAGGTCTGAACTGGTGGAAATAAAGAATGTAACTTGTGCGAATCTTGTCAATGGAAATTGTAATAGAGAAACGCGTCTGTGATAAAGCGCCGACAGAAGAGAAAATTAGTAATCCTTCAAAACGTTTATAAACTGTTTATAAACACACAAAAATCCAACGAATTTATCTTGATCGATCATTTCTGCTCACGAAACGTACCTTAACGTAAATAATGACAGCATATAGTGAAATGTATAGGAATACAGGTTCGATTCCTGTCGGAGAACACATATTTTCTACGAAATTTCTCGAACAATCAGGCTGGTAAATGTAATTAACAGTGTTTAATTAAAAACATAACATTTATTTAAATAACATGTATCTAATAAAATAACGTATAAACAGAAAATATATCAAAATATGTATAAACAGAAAATATATTAAATAATTGTCGGAACTCATCCATTTCATAAATATCTATATCTATCTATCTATATATATATATATATATATATATATATATATATATATATATATATATATATATATATATATGTGTGTGTGTGTGTGTGTGTGTGTGTGTGTGTGTGTTAAATGATTCAATATATATATATATATATATATATATATATATATATATAGGCTAAGATGAATTTGGTAATCCGTATAGGTAGTCCCAAAAAAGGATGAAATCCTGAGAGCTAATACTACCCGTTAAATGTGTATAGGTTCATTTCAATTTTCATTTATCATTTTTCGTTTCGCCGTTTGGAAGTGGAGTCTGATGAGCCAGTGTCCTTTAATAAAGGGCTTGGCGAAATAAATTATTACACGGAGCCTTAAAGTGGTCTGTTTTTCCGTTAAAATATATATATATATATATATATATATATATATATATATATATTGAATCATTTCACACCAACCAAGACAATAAAGCTACTAAGATGTAAAAGATTATGAGAGTGAAATATTCTGTGAAAAACAGAGGGAATAATAAAAGAACATGATTCAAGGAGACAGAATATGTCAAGAGGAACTATATTGAAAAATAGTGAAAATCTGTTTTGTTTCTCCAACTGTGGCTTTGATCTGATAATCCCTATCCTCCTTACGCACCAGACTTAGCTCCATCTGACTTCTTGTTTCCTAAACTCAAATCCCTCCTACGTGGTCGTCATTTTGGAAACAAGATTGAGATGATATGCGCTGTGGAGGAATTTTTGGAGGATCACCTTCTTCCACGATGGGATTGTAATGCTTATGCATAGTTGGAATAAGTGCATTAATGGGGAATATATTGAAATATAATGTGAAATTGTCTTGTATTTCCATCTCCTGCATGAGAATTAGAACCACCACTTATATATTATGGATAACAGCCCGTTTATTTTTAGTCACTTTTAAGTCCCGCATAATCCCCTTATGGTTGATTTTCAATTTCTAAAGTAAAATCATTATCAATACATTTACATTATGCGTAAAATAGTCTCATCCAGTCAGCTATGCTCCTATTAATTCCTGACTGCTAACAAATCACTTCCTCTCTTAAGTTCCACGAATTTCTATAGTAAAATTATTAAAAATATTTTTTCATTGCATATATAATAATCCTGTTCTATTAGTAATGTTGAAGACTTACAGATATATCACATTGAAAACACCGGTTCTAGTACGATCACCGAAGTTAAGCAACGTCGAGCACAGTCAGCACTTAGATGGGTAATCACTTGGGAATAGCAGGTGCTGTAAGGTTAAATGTATGTGGGGTGAGGATAACGACACGGAAATGTTAATAGGAGTGACGAGTTTCAATTCCAGTCGGGTTCGTTATATTCACTTACGCGCAAATACTTTAATTTTTAACGATCAAAAATTGATGGGAACGCAAGAAGCCGACAAAGAGTTCCGCAAGCGAGAAGTGCGAGAGAATAAGCTGTTACCATAGAACTTACGGTTACATCTTACAATTTCAACTGATGAGATCTAGCTGCCAATCGAGTACTGTGATTAAATCCATAAAATCGAAGCATCAAAGAGGAAAGCTCAACAGAACAATTATCAAAAAATATATAGAGAAAAGGCCCAGAAAAGCTACGTTACGGTGGGGGGGAATACACTATGAGAACATTAGTTCATTTCTAATGCAATCTGACACTTGTAAATATAAAGAATAGCAGAAGAAGTCATATGCTTGATAGAGCAAAAGAACCAACCGTCATTTTTTTCCTATTAAAATATAGGGCCCGACATGGTGAAATGATTGATAAGTCTAACAAACCAGTAAAACTGAGTTCGATCCCTGCAAAGAGCACCAAAATCGTGGCATTGGTTTTGTCCTAATTTAAGCTTAAATGGTGTGATTATATGATCCGGTGAGATGCAAACTAGACATGCAATTACTACTGTACTGCGTTCGATCCTAGGTGAGTGACCTTATTAAATTTGCTTCAGTTTGTTATCAATGACTTGATCATTACTTTTATGATGATAATGGCGACGCCATAGCGATGACTGTTGCTTCTACTGCTGCCTTCACTATTCAAGTCGTTGCAGCCGGAGTGGAAGAGTAACTACAGTGATTGCTTCGTCTAACAGCTGCAACTGCTGTAGAAAACCTCCTCTCACTGTACTTCATAATTTTACTTTCGTTTGCGAAACTGCCACCATTGATGTTGTCTTCGTTAACACTGTCTTCATTCTCCTTCTATTTTTATGGTAGTTTTCTAACCACAATTTTACTTCGTTTTCGCGTCTTTTGCGTTTGTTTTATTTTGTTTTACGCGTTAGATTTTCGCGGTAAATTTGCATTGGCTTGGTCGGTTGACTATCTATCTATCTATCTATCTATCTATCTATGAATCTATCTATCTATCTATCTATCCTTATTTGCCTCCCCTCTCTCTCTTTCTCTGTCTCACTCTCGATATATACATATATATATATGTATATACATACATATATATATATATATATATATATTCATCAGTTCGTATCTTTCAATTTATCTATGTTTATACTTACATTTATTCTTTCTTTCTTCATAATTGTCGAATTCAGTTTATTCGTAGGTATGTTTTCCCTCTCTCTCTCTCTCTCTCAATATATATTTATATATATATATATATATTTATATATATATATATGTATGTATATATATATATATATATATATATATATATATATATATATATATATATATATATATGTATATATCTATGTATATATATATATGTATGTATGACTGTCTTTTTCGTATCTAACAATACATGAATCTTTCTTTATATCTATTGGTCTCAGATATAGATATATATATATATATATATATATATATATATATATATATATATATATATATAGTGTGTGTGTGTGTGTGTGTGTGTGTGTGTGCGTGTATGTATGCATACATAAATCTGTACATGTCCTTCGTTCTTTCCTCTGATCAATCGGTTTAAGTCAAATCATATCTATCTCCCTATCATTATATCTATCTAGCTCGCTAGCTAGTGATATATATATATATATATATATATATATATATATATATATATATATAAATTTGTAGTTATATAGGATGTATATATGAATAGACTGAGAAAGATAGATATATACATCGATAGATATTGATTTTCGAATGTATTTATATTTATCTAGTTGTCTAATGATGATATCTGAGAGAGTAGCTGTCATTTTTGCATATTTCATATTATTTGTACTTATCATTATCTAGCTGTCACTTTCTCTCTCTCTCTCTCTCTCTCTCTCTCTCTCTCTATATATATATATATATATATATATATATATATATATATATATATATATATATATATATATATATATTATATATATATATATATTATATATATATACATATATAAGGAAGCTGTTATAGTGGTTCCAACGAGAGAAAAATGTGTATATTAAAAAGAAGAGAGAACCCGCAAACGTTTTTGGTTGAAATGTGGATTTAAAAAAGAAATTATGCTTTATTTTCCATAATATTTTTTTCAAAATCTATATTACAACCAAAAATGTTTGCTGTCTCTCTCTTCTTTTTAATATATATATAGAGAGAGAGAGAGAAAGAGAGAGAGAGAGAGAGAAACAGAAAGAGTGACAGAAGGGGGAGATATTTTTTTAAATACACTGATATATTGATTACTAATAATGATGAACAATATCATATATAAGCTTAAAAATAGTTTTTCATTTTCAACAGGGCTTTCAACACCGCTTCAGAAAAACACCTAATTTGGAAAAATAAAAAAAACTCTCTCTCTCTATATATATATATATATATATATAGAGAGAGAGAGAGAGAGAGAGGGAGAGTAAGAGAGTGAGAGAGAGAGAGACGCTGATAGAGGGAGACAGACATGGGGACAGAGAGTGAGAGAGAGTTTGAATTATTACACGAAAATTCGTCGAGCAGATGTTAAAGATTCACAAGATTGTCTTGCGATAGTTATTGCAAAAATAAACATTGGACTCTCTTAAAAATTACAAATTTGAATTGTTGGAAGTAACAGATTTTGTTTTTCAAATGAAACTCTTTTCATCATCACCATCATCGTCATCAACATCATTATCACCACCATTGCCATCGTCATCATCAATAACATCAGTCCTATTTTCGGGTTTGCTCGTAAAGTTTCTTTTGCGACATAGCGATAAATCCACAAAGACGAAGGGTGTGAAAGAATGAAAAAATCTGAGAAAATCAAAACGATGACGACTAACGTTGCCTTTAAATTTTGGAAGATCATGGCATGTCTTAGACAAAACAGAACAGACAAAGAACATTATTTAACATTATTTACATTATATGGACTGTTATCCTCATCTTCATCTTCATTGCCATATTCACAGCGTCACTACATCTAAACAACGCCTTTATCCACTGGGTCATAAGCCCTTGAGGACCCAAAGAGTTGTAAGTTCATTACCAGGCTACAGCAGTGGTGAACCAAAAAACTATAACCGTTGAATTAAAGGGAAATAACTGGGACATCTGGAAGAGGCATGGCACGTGGAACTAGAACAATCTACCCCCACCCCGGTAGACAAAATAAAGGGTTTCGTTTCAAAATTCCAACCACCTGAAAAGGGCCGGAGCGTACAAAGGCCGAAAATGTGGTAATGAAGAGGAGGATAACAGCCGGAATAATATAAATAATATAAATAATCATAATACCTCATCTCAGAGATATAGACAGATATTGACAAGGCACATCCTTTTTAATTGCTTTCACAATTCCCTGAAGAGAAAGACAAGCAGAAAGAGAGAACCTTTCAAGCGGTAGCAATATACATGCAACTTAACATAATGTTTAGTGTTTGTTGCGCTACTTATTTTAAGGCTGATGACCATCCGCTTTAAATATTCACCTTCGAATTCTTGGTCCAAAGCTGGGCTTTAAACGCAGAAATCGATAATATTACTTGAGAAAGATGGCAAAATTTATAAAGGAAACTGTACAACAATTCCCATAGATATCTTCTTTTTTTTAATTATTTTGTCCACTCTGATTTACATTATTTCGACAAACCTTTCCTCAATTTTATTTTTACTTTATTTATTTATTTATTTATTCATTCATTCATTTTTTTTGTTTGCTTAATCTCTATCATTTCTGATTTTTCATCATTTTCCTGCTCGAGATATTTCTCCAATCTTCTCCCATGTTTTCACCTAGTGTGCTCGATTTCTTTTGTTGCTCTTTCATCTAAATAGCAATCAATGAAACCTAACTTCCAAACGGCTCGCCGACCTAATATGGCGACAAGGCTTCCTACTGCTTCAGTAGTTACCACTAGGAAACATCCCTGCTTTCGTGGCGACCCCGAAGAAAACTGATTGGAAAACTGGCTCGACTATCAAATAGGAAAGACAGAAAAATGGAAGAGAAATATGCACAATGATCTAAAAAAAGGTTTTCATATTCTTGAACAATTGTTTACCGCTGAATGAACAGATTTGAGAATTCCTCAATAGATAATTCATTAGGTTTCTTAAGAGCATGACATTGTTAAACGGTTCAACACAGATGATTTTTAGAAATCAAAGACAACAAGGGCTTTTGATATAGAGAACGGTAGCCTTGGTTCTGCAGATTCAATTTTTTCTAGCAATGTATATCACTAGGTAAACGATTTTACATACGTCTGTAGGGAAGTCATTAGAAATACGAAGGTCGTTCAAATTGTTCTAAGTCTCACTGAGAAAGAAGAGCCATAACTGAATATTTTTTATGGCAACACACTACCAATTCTTATAAAACTAGAAAAACTCATTCAGATTTCTCTCTTAACTTCTGTGCTGAAGAGGCCCATATAGAGTTGAAAGGTGTATGACAAATCTGAAAATGGACAAATGTCCAGCCAGTCATAAAGTATCTGCAAAACAAAAGTATGACACCCAAGGAAATCCATGATCATATGGTACAGACTGCACTTCCTATGCCACTGAAGTTGGTCTGCGGAATTCATGCAGGGCATGGACAGCACAGAAGATGACCCTTACTCAGGTCGTCCGAAAACCTCAACCACTGATGAACAAGTTGATGCCATTTACCGCATTATTTTGGAGGACAGATTTCTCACTGTCTAGCAGATAGCTAAGTTCATAGGCATTAGTTCTGGTTCAGTCCACACTGTTTTAACTGAGATCTTGATGATGAACAAGCAGTCCGCAAGTTGGATCCCCATAATGCTGACACCAGAGTATAAGCTAAAAAGGGTTGACATTTCCTGGACACTTCCGACTCGCTTCCAGGCTGACCCAAGATTAGAAACTATGAAACATGGGTTCAACATTTCGAACCAGAATAAAAAAAATAAAAGTAAAAGTGGAAACTGGTTCTCCTCCCAGAAGATGTTCAGCAGGGAGCGTCTGTTGACAAAGTGATGGCTTCTGTTTTGTTGTTGTTTTTTGAGAGGGTGGTGGATTCTGAAGGTGTAATCCTGATAAAGCTGGATCTACACCCTCTAATATAGCAACCATATCTGCATAAATGTCCTTTAAAGCATTTTTCTGCAAGTACTTGATAATAGTACGATGTCAAATTTAGTCCATTTACAAAAGAAGTCTCTAGTAATTCCGTTTGAAGCATTCTTTGAACAATCAGATGTCAGTTTACCTGGAAAAACAATGCAGTTTTTAATAAGAAGAGTTGAAAATAATACATGCAAGAAAATAAATGTCTTTATGTTTCTCTTTCCACAAGGAAATAATAATTGTGATCTTCTATTTTCACAAGGAAATAAATATGTGTGAATTTCTCTTTCCACAAGGAAAAATAAACCCTTGTGTGTTTCTTGTTTTATATCTTCTATAAATAATTTAATACTAACACGCACACACACATATATATAATGGAGAGAAAATAAAAACTTTTGTTAGACGACGCGTTTCCACCTCTGTGGCACTTTATCATGAGAGAGGCTAAGTTTAGGTTTCCTTTTGTCTTTATTATTAATATTTTCTTTTTTACAAATGTACTGTATCTACGATTTTTACACACTTACAAAGACACAGACACACACACATATATGTATGAATGTTATATATATATATATATATATATATATATATATATATATATATATATATATATATATATATATGCATGTACCAGAAAGTTTCGCTTACAAAGTTTCACTTACCTGTGGTAAACTCTTGAAATAAATCATTCAGAAATTTTATTTAATAATGATCCCAAGGTACAAGTTAATTGCTTCTGGAAATTCGGATTAGCCAAGAAGTCGTAAAGACTACCTGAAAAAGTGAAAAACTATTAATGGAGAGTAGTAAGCGTCAGAATTAAAACAAGTGAAAAACCAACCCAGTTAAAAAGCAGAGGAAAGTTGAGGGCAGGAGTGCTCTTGCTTCAGAATAACGCACCCGTTCGCACTGCTTAGGTTGCAGTAACTGAACAAGCCAACTGCGACTTTCAACTGCTACCACATCCCCCTTACACACCTGACATAGCTCCATCTAACTTCTTGTTTCCTAAACTGAAATTCTACCTGCGTTGACGCCATTTTGGAAACAAGGATGAGATCTTCTGTGTTGTAGAGGTGTTTGCGATGGACCAGGACGCTATCTTCTTCCGTGATAGGATTGCGAGGCTTAAATATTGTTGGACAAAGTGCATTGACGCCAAGGGGACAATATTGAAAAATGGTGAAAAACTGTCTTGTTTCTACAACTCCTTATTGAATGACCCTCGTACATTTATATTTTACATATTACAGCTCTCCTATATCGGCCACCTTAGATTGATTCCCGTACACGGATAAATCCTTTATGGCTGATTTTCAATTTCTAATGTAAAATCATTACCGATATATTTACATTATGCGTAAAAGAGTCTGATCCCGTCAGTAATGCTCCTATTGATTCCTGATAGCTAAAAAAATCATTTTCTGTCTTAAGTTTCACGGATTTCTATCGTAAAATTATTGCAATGATATTTACACGGCATATATAGCAAACCTATTCTTTTAGTAATGTTAATTGTTTAATTTTTAATTTTTTCTTAAAGGCTCATAGACATATCACATTGAAACACAGGATCTAGTATGATCACCGAAGTTAAGCAAACTACTATTCGTCACTGGACTAGTTCTGCCACATATGTTCACAATTTCGTAATCTAAGTTACTCTAACACATCCTGCCCTGTGGCTGCCAAATTCTCCAAGACATCTCATTACGTGTCCCAGAAATTTCAACTGTGTCTTTATGATTCTGAAAACATCTATTGAAAAATTCCTTAAATCTTCCTGCTTGTTCACATATCCCGTCTATAGTATACTCATCATCCTTCATGTAGAACAACATCCCACTTGCCTCAAGTCTCTTCGGCATCTATAAAAAAATCTTCCTACTTGTTCACATATCCCGTCTATAGTATACTCATCATCCTTCGTGTAGAACAACATCCGACTTGCCTCAAGTCTCTTCGGCATCTATAAGAAGATCTTCTTGCTTGTTCATATATACCTTCTATTGTATAATATAATTCTTCTTGTAGAACGACATCCCACTTGCCTCAAGTCTCTTCGGCATCTATAAGAAAATCTTCCTTCTTGTTCACATATCCCGTCTATAGTATACTCATCATCCTTCGTGTAGAACGCTATCCCTCTTGCCACAAGACTCTTCGGCATCTATAAGAAGATCTTCTTGCTTGTTCATATATACCTTCTATTGTATAATATAATCCTTCTTGTAGAACGATATCCCTCTTGCCTCAAGTCTCTTCGTCATCTATAAGAACATTTTCCAGTATTCACTGTCAATAGGGTGATTGATATTACATATCAGTTCTGTACCATTTTCTTTGGTGCTGACGTAATTACTCTTGTTTCTTAATACTTTCTTTAGCTTTTAGTAGGCATCTCTCGCTATTCAAACGCGCCTATTGTTTGACGTGTAACATTTTTCCATCGCCCGTTAAACATTCCCCATACCTTTAAATTTGTTGGCCTTGCATGATTTCGACGTCACCAATTCGTAGCGCACATCTTGTATTTCTTGTTAACGACCATACAGTCTGTCTTCTTGCAATTTATGAATAATCCTTTCTTATCGCTTCTTTTTACAACCTTTTTCTAAAAGAATCTGCAGTTTTCATTGTTTCTTTTTCTGTTACTGCCATTAATACGATGCCGTTTGCGTATTTCATGATTTTTTATAGGTGGCCGGAATGTTAAAGAGATAATAAATGCAGATGAAACTATCTCCATTACAATGTTATGCAATTAATAGCCTTTTTTTCTGTCAGTCATGTTTGTCATTCATCACCGGAGATAACCTCTTCCGATATTTTATTTTTACAATTTTGTTTCCTTGTTGAAATTGTCTAAATTACCCTATCTCTCAGCAAGGGTTATTTCCAATTCGACTTGAATTAATGTGATGGCATTTATTTAACAATTTCCAATTTAATTTCGCCTACAGATTTTAAGGTTCCCCTTTGGAATTTTTTTTTGTTTATTTTACAATGACGCCCACACTGTACAAGGTCCAAGAGACACTTGAGGTAGATGGTTAAAATTCAAAGGCACCACCCCCAATGCTAACAACATGCAAGAGGCCACTGGAATGGAACTGTTTTAGAGGGAACTGGAAACCCGATCCGAAACATGAAACTGGTGATAAAACTCTAATCCTTTTCAAAACGCAAATTTATATACGAAGAAAAAGGTAGATAAATAGTAAATAAAAGTTTAGACTTTTAGGCGGAGACGTTAGAAGTACAGAGATGAAGTAGACTTTAGAAGTAACCGGAAACCCAATCCTAAACAGGAAATAAGCTTTACTTCTGTTCAAAAGTCCGGGAAGGAGGGTGTACCGTACGATAAGAAAACCTAGTAGAGAACGTCAGCTTTATTTGAGAATTAAACTTTAACATGATAAACTGATCACCCGCTCTCTCATACTCCCTCTTTCTTTCTATCTCTCTTTCTTTCTTTCTCTCTCTCTCCCTCTTTCTCTCTCTCTTTCTTTCTCTCTCTCTCTCTCTCTCTCTCTCTCTCTCTCTCTATCATAAAAACAATCAAAATGTTTAGTTTTCTTTTTTTCTTTTTCGGGTTTATTTCCATTAAATAAAACTTGGAATAATATACACATTACAAATTCTATCTTTCTATCATATAATCATATGTATAGAGATTTTATGCATCCAAAAATATCAAATAACAGAAACTAGATTACGTGATGAGCTTCACAAGCAGTAACAACTAAAATGGATAGTGCATGTGATTCGAAGAGAAAATAATGACGTAATCAAAATGCTGACGCTCCACACAACTTCAAACAAAGCGTTAAGAAGGAAATCTCTACCATTGTTGGAAAGATCAATAACAGCCACTGGAACTGAGATAACTATTTTCCTAAAAGATTGTTTTAAGAGAAAGACTTTATAAATTTCAACCGACAGTGGCACTGACAGGCCGCTCAATGAATGCCGAATATTTCCTTATAAGGAAACGGCCAATATTACTATTACCATTATCTTTCATAAAAAATAAAAAGTGTGTTGTGCGGGTAGCGTAAGTAATCGGTACCAAAATTGGAATCGGTGTGACGATTTTAAAAGATTCCTTAGTCTATTTCTTTAAATTTCGTACTAATACTCTTGAGAAAAGCATGACACTGTCTTTTCTCCGTCTTTAAATATCGGGGTAGACTGGGTTACAGCTGGTCGAAGAGAAAGACTATTTTGAATTCAAAACCGTGAAAATCACTCAAATTTCTCTTTTTCTCACTAGATAGATAGATAGATAGATAGATAGATAGATAGATAGATAGATAGATAGATAGATAGATAGATACCGAGAGAGAGAGAGAGAATTATATATAGTGACGAGTTTAACGAATATGAAATGTGGCAAGAATTACAGCTACACTCTCATAACAACTGTGTATATCATGGTCAGAGAGCTAAATAAATATAAACAGATACCAAAATTAAACACCTCCAACAATTTAAATATTTGGAAAGTCTTTTAACAGTAAAATTTAGTTGGACACAAAGAAAAGAGTACTGAAATGTTACATAATATCTGTACTCCTATGGCAGTAAATGCTTGACAATCTCCTCAAAGAAGAAGATACTTGAAGCCACAGAAATCTAGTTCTATAGAAGGATGCTGACAATACCGTGGATCGAATATGTGTGTCAATTTCAGAGAAAATGCAATCCAAAAGGATACTTATAATTAACATTAGGAAGATACAGTTGAAATTTCTAGGCTATATAATTAGGAAAGCAGGCTTGAAAAATTTGATGCTCGCAGGAATAGATTGAATGCAGGGTGGGGGTGTGTGCAGAGGAAAACGACCCCTAACGTACATAGCGAGCTTGAGTAAATGAATGGCAGAAGATGGATTGCACTGTTTAGAAGAGATGACGAAAAGACAACATTTATTTATTTACAACAGACAGGAAATTGTGGAAAGCCATAATCGCCAACGACCTAAAAGGAGATGACACATACAGAAAGAATCTCTCCTTGGAAGCCATAGCTTGCTAAGACACGAAAGAAACGGATTCTGTGGAAACATATATTCGTATGCCTATTAAAAAAAATATAACATTTTTAAAGTTAAAATATAAAACTGTGTGTTTCGTAATTAAGAGCGACGGAAGACAGGAAGTTGTAGAGAGTCATGATCACCCATGATCTGAAAGTACATGGCACATAAAATGAGATCTTTCATATTAACTCAGTACACGTTGTCTTCTTGCTTTAGAATTTGAGAATTTATTTTTTTATTTTCCCTTAAAAGAAGCACTTGCCTCATCCGAATTTTCAGCAGCAATAAAATTGTACTTTGGGACCATTATTAAATAAAATTTCTGAATGATTTATTTCAAGAGTTTACCGCAGGTAAGTAAAACTTCGACAAGCGAAACTTTCTGATAAGGAATACATACATACATACACACACACAAACACACACATATATATATATATATATAATATGCATACATATACATATATATATATGTGTGTGTGTGTGTGTTTATAAGTGTATAAAAATTGAAGACAGTGTATATTTGTAAAAAAGAAAATACGAATAATAAAGACAAAAGGAAAACTAAACTTAGCTGACGCGTTTCGTCCTCTGTCATGATCAAGTGCCACACAGATGGAAACGCGTCAGCAAACATAAGTTTCATTTTCTCTTCATTATGTGTGTGTGTGTGTGCATGTGTGTGTGTGTTAGTATTCATTTATTTATCGAAGATATAAAAAAGAAACATATAAGTATTTATTTCCTTGTGAAAAGAGAAATTCACACATTTATTTCCTTGTGAATAGAGAAACCAAAAAACAATTCAAAAAGAATTACTAGCGACTTCTTTTGAAAATGGACTAAATTTTACATCGTGGTATTATCAAGTACTTTCAGAAAAATGCTTTTGAAGGACATTTATGCAGATATGGTTGCTACATTAGAAGATGTCGATCCAGCTTAACTGGGAAGCTGAGTTTAAGAAGGGAATTTTTTTTTTTTTTTTTTTTTTAAGCGTGTCACCGCAAGCAAGGCCGGTGGCCACTATCACGCATGGGGTTACAGAAGGGTTGGAGGAAGAGCAGATAGGAGTGGTAAAGGAAGGGATGTGGAGAAAGAGAAGGACGGAGGGTCGATCAAGGTAGGGGGGTTACGGGAAATATAGAGCGAGAGCAGATAGGAATGAAAGATGTCAGGAAGTGGATAGATCAAGGCAATTGGTGATGACGATTGACGCTACACTTAAACCGTTGGAGATTGTATTTGTCAGGGAAACAGTAATAGGGAAAGGAGTTCCATAGGCGAGATGTGCGAGACATGAAGCTATTGGAGTAGAAAAGACGTCTACACCTAACAGTTTCAACGGTGAAGGGGTGGGAACGGGATGCCAGCCTCGTAGGACGCTTAAATTCACGAGGCTTAGGGACAAGATGAAGAGTTTTAAAGATAACCCTAAGTCGGAGCGCCCTGCGTCTGCCACCACAGAGGAAAACAATGTTCCAGCACAGAAGTCATTGATTTCAATGCCTGTGTGTGACTGTGATATCAGCCCAAAAAAGGGGATCCCTGATAATGGTTAAAGGGTACTTGGCCGAAACGTTGTGCATGGAATAACATTTATATCAAACAAAATGAAAACAAATAGTCCAAATAATTAAAATACAGCGTGTATATTTATATGTCTAATTTATTCCAAAACAGTTTTGCGCTGGTTGGTTGATTTTTTTACCAGTATATCAACGCCTCTTTGTGTTATTTAATACGGCAACCGAAATAGTTGTCCATAATTTTATGCAATATATCGAAATAAAACATACCTTTACCCTGGAAGTATAAAATTACGTACAAAATATCTAAATGAATTACAGATATTTTGTGCATAATTTTATACTTCCAGAGTAAAAATATGTTTTATAGATATATTGTTTGTACATCATAAAATCTATTATTAGTAATTTTACTATAAAAATGTATTTTTATATTTTTTTAAAGTTTTGCGTTGATAGTCCTTTTGCTATGAAAAATGTATTTTATTATGAAAATGTAATTTTTTTTTTTTTGCTCATAGCCGGAACCGCAACAGGTGCTACCACTCCGCCAATGGAGTTTTAAATAGAATTTATTTTAAGATTAATAATAGAATTAGAAGTATATCTCCGTATAGTTTTGTGCGTTGTAGGGATGCGAGAATTAATAGGAAAATCGTAACCCTCGTAATTGAGATAAAATCATCGTTAAGAATCAGATGAATGACACTTAGAGGTGGCAACATCACAAATCTTCGATGATAGATCGTCTAGGTGGCCATGAAGAGGAACTACGTGCGGCACGGAGGTTAATACTGATCAAAAAACTAATGATGAACAACGAGAAATGAATTTCAAGCAAAATAAAAGTCGATACTCAACTACATGAAGTATAGACACGGTTCAAATATCTAGACACGATTATAACATCGAAGATGGTTCCATTTTAAAGGAATAATTTCAAGAGTAGAATTACAGTGATGAATCCCAGCATTACAAAAGAGACAGACCCTTCCCCAGGTATTTGCTACGTAGACTGCATAATTAATGAGGCTGTACAATACGCCATCAGGCAATAAAGAGACCGGTTAGAAGACCTCGTAATCAAGGTCAAGAAGAGAAACTTAAAATGCTATGGACATGTCATAAAAGCCAACAATATTTCTACTGTCATCAAAACTGTTTTTCCTTGATCGAGGCAACGAATTTCTATATTCAATTTAAATAATAATTTAAAAGGTATACATTTTGCATTGATTTCAATGGAGATAAGTTTGTTATAACGGATCCATACACCGAGGGATTTGAAGTGTTTAGTATTTACTAATTCCACATCCTGAATTTTTATAATGGATTCAGGTTATGCGCCATCACTGCTTTTATTCCAAATCTAGATCATACTTTCTGTGTTGGAAATATGGAATCTATTTCTTAGAATACTTGGCAGATGATGTTGGTTTTCTGTTCAAGTTATTAGGTTGGTGCAAAAATAATGCCGTTTTTTGACGTTCAACTTCATGTGAGAAAACGACATTATTTTTGCACCAACCTAATACTTCTTATCCCAACTATGAATACCTATGTCTTCAGCATAGGTCATAGGTCCCTCAATATCATTATATCGGTCTCGGGAGGTAAAGGAGGGGTTGTTGGATTCTATTAATAGATTGGGATGTCCTATGAATACTAAAATGATTAGCTCCCATCTCTTTACATCTGTGTTTGGAAATGTCAGGGCATAATCTAGGAAAAGAATAAAAAAGACTGGCACTCTCACAGTCGCGCTAGTTTGAAGTGTTTGCGTATTGACGACCTTGCCAGATACTTTGTGAGATTTTGTGAAACTGATTTTCTATTAGATCGGTGCATTGAGTAGATTCGGAACTTGGAAGGCGGTCTCTAATGAATGAGAAGAGGAAATCTCAATTAATGGGGCCATATGCTGTTGATATTTGAAAACCTTGGTAAATTGGCGGGTACGAAACTCGATAAACGGTACAGTATTTACATTATTCGGACTATTGTCCTCATCTTTGTCGCCATATTTGTCACAACGTTTCGGCCGTTGTACGCTCCGGCCTTCTTCAGGTGGTTGGAATTTCAAGGACACATGGTACGGTGGATAAAGGCGTTGGTTAGATCCAGTAACAGACCCAAAGAGTGTAAGTTCAATACCCGGTTCAGGCAGTGGAGAACTTTCAGAGGGAAAATTACCAGGAGATAACTGATAACTGACATCCATCAAACATGGCTCGTGGAACTAGAACAGTCTACCCCAGCGATCGAAATAAAGGGTTCGGTTCGAAATTCCAACCACCTGAAGAAGGCCGGAGCGTACAACGGCCGAAACGTTGTGACAAATATGGCGACAAAGATGAGGACAATAGTCCGAATAATGTAAATACTGTACATAATACCTCATCTCAGAAATATAGACAGACTCGATAAACGGTGTTAAGAGGATCCACTAAACTATTACAAGTTCTGTTATGTGTATATACGCGCGTATACTTTGGAGAATGTTTTCAATTTCGATGTCCTAATGCATTCGAAATTAAATAAACCCTATCAGACACGTTACATAGTAGCAGCAGCATGGAGGAATCCCTGAGCTACAGAAAGAGGTTGGTCTGTGCACTTCGTAAGAGTATTAGTGCGAAGTCAACACAAGCTACCTCAGTTGAAATTTGAACCCGATTTTCCATTTCCCGTGCTGTTAATCATTAGGCTACATGTGCAACTAAAAGGCTCTCATTATAGCTTTTTTTAATGTGGACGTTTAACGGAACGTTTGCATGAAAGGAATGAAGTAGTACAAAAATGAAGATAGATAGATAGATAGATAGATAGATGGAAACTAACAGATAAAGAAGAAGGCATCAACAAAGAAGTAATCAAACAAACTCAAACATAGAGACAATCAGAAAGAAAATTAGACTGAAATATAATAAGGCTATATATATATATATATATATATATATATATATATATATATATATATATATATATATATATATATATATATATATATATATATATATAAGGCTCAAACACTAATATTCCATGGTTATAATTTATTACATTGGAATCGTAATCACGATCCAATTCATCAGTTGACCACAAATATATCCTCTTTAAAATATGTGTGTGTATGTGTGTGTCTATACACACACACACACACACATATATATATATATATATATATATATATATATATATATATATATATATATATATATATATATATATATATATTAGAATATATATATATATTAGAAAGAGGATATATATACATTCGAACAAATATATACTGTATAAATAGATAGATAGATAGATAGATAGATAGATAGATAGATAGATAGAAAAAAGAAACACTCATAAAAAGAGTGATAAAACAAAGAAAGCAAGTAAGTAAACAAGCAAGCAAGAAAGAAAGAAAGAAAGAAAGAAAGAAAGAAAGAAAGAAAGAAAGAAAGAAAGAAAAGTCAGACAGGCATAAAAAGAAAGACAGAGAAAAATAAATCAATTTAAATAGTTAGAGAGAAATAATAGAGAGATATATAGATCGTAAGAAAAAAAGAAAAAATATGAAAAAAGAAAGGAAGAAAATCAGATATCTACATAGTAAGAAAAAAGACTCACGGATAGAAACAGGTAAAATAAAGATAGCAAACAAAAAGAAAGAAAGAAAGAAAGAAAGAAAGAAAGAAAGAAAGAAAGAAAGAAAGAAAGAAAGAATGAAAGAAAGAAAGAAAGAAAGATAGAAGTAGACAGACATAAAAAGACTAGCAAACAGAAAGAAAGAAAAAAAATAAATAGAAAGAGAGAAAGAATACCTAATATATAGATAGATTGTAAAAAGTGCATTTTTATATGAAAAAGTCTCAATTTCCGATAGATAAATCGTAAGAAATAATTTAAATAGGAAAAAACGAAAGAGAGAAAATAAGATAGATAGATAGATAGATAGATAGATAGATAGATAGATAGATAGATAGATAGATAGATGAAAAAAATAAACAGGTAAAAATAAATAAATAAATAAAGGCAGAAAGAAAGAAAGAAAGAAAGAAACAGAGAGATGGGTACGCATACTCAGATATAAAGGTAGCGGGAAGTTGTTTAAATGAATTCACCGAGAATGGAAATACTTTGCATGATTCCGTGTGTGTGTGTGTCTGCGTGTGTTTGTTTGTGTGCTCGTGCGTGTGTGCGTGTGTATGTACGTGTACATCCCAATTCTCTGACAGCGGCGGTGTCAGTGGTAGCACTCAATGAGAAGGTGGTAGGAGGCTGGAAACGCTAAGTCTGTGTGTGCGTGCGTATGTGCGGAGAAAGTCAGAGAAGCATCTATCTTATTCGTGAGCTGGACGTCAGCTTCGTGCGTTTTGTAATGGACGACGCTTGGTTCGCGTAACATATAAAATATTCTGCTTCCGATACTCTCCCGAAAGAAAAATGCACATTTTACTCTAATCAAAAGAAGGAAAAGCGAACGAGAAAGAACGAAGAAAGAAGAGAAAAGCAAAGCGCGATTACGTATTCGCTTCGTGCGAATCGAAACGGTCAAAAAGAACACTATACGGAAAGAACAAAAAAAAAGGAATAAGATAAATCGATAGATAGAAAGAAAGAGAGAGAGAAAAAAGGAAGAAGAGAAGGAGAGTTTTTCAAAGAAAAGAAGAAGAAAAAAGGGTGTTGTTGCAATTAACGACCCCCCAGGATTTTGGTTTACTACAAGCGAAAAAATTGCAGAAATATTGCGAGAGTAAAAGTGTATTTTAAAAAGAAATTGCAAAAAAAAAAAAATACCAAAAAAAAAAAAACTCTCCAAAATTTCTATTTAAAAAATTAAAAAATAACTTAAAAATTAAAAACCGAAAAGAACACAGAAGAAAATACATCTTCAACAATTAAATCTATCGATGAAAAGAAAATTATAAAGAAAAAATCGCAAATTAACACCGTGGAATAATTTATACACTCATAAATTTAACCGTAGCGATCATCTGGAAGCGTGTGTGTTTATACGCCGACTACTGCTCGTGATCGTTAAGAGTAAAACAAACAGCAAAAAAGCGTTCAATATCGACTTTGCGTTCTATAGACGTTATTATAAAACTATTTGACACCACTGTCGTGTTTATTTTGTTAAAAAAAAGACAAAAAAAAAACAAGAGAAACGTGGCCGACAGATCTAATCTCATCGACATCACTTCTCATGTTTACATTAACAGGAAATTTCCAGAGGAAAGCGTCTGAACTCGTCATCCTGTGTTTTTTCTTACTACGATCAGGATCTCAAACAACGGAGTCCAAGAGATCATAATACTGACAGACAGTAACAAATAGATAATACGTAACCTATTTAGATAATATATATTCATATATATATATTTATATATGTATATATAGAAATATTTATAAAAGTGTGTTTGTGTGTTTGCATGTATATAAAACGAAAAAATAGCAAGCAAGCTACAGGAGAAATATCCTTTACTATTGGAAATTCATTCCACGAGGAGTGAGAGAAAAGAAATCCTATTTTCTCGGAAGATTTATTAATATTCTTTTAAGTTTTTAAACGCTCAAAAAAGCGTTGTTTTAGCTTCCGTGAGAAAAAAAATCATTTAATTAAGAACAATAACATAAAAAATTATTACTGCAAACAAAAGATTACAGAAAAACGTAAACAAAACGCGAAATCGATTTCTTTAAAAGAACAAAGAAGGATAAAAAGGAAGGATTTCAACAATACTGAATTGATATTTTGTCAAGTGATAAATATAAACAATTTATGAAAGAAAACATAACAGGAAAAACAAGAGGGGTACTGAGTTTGAATCAGAAATACTTAGCTTCATTTTTTTTTTTTAAAAAGAGAGCCAGACAGACAGAGAGAAACGGCGAGAGAATAAATAAATATATAACCAAAAATTGAACCGAAACTATTCTTTTTCGAATCAAATTGTTATTTTTCCCTTCTAGTCAAGTTCCTGTCATCTAACAAAGTTTCTTCTCTCTTTTTTTTTCTTTTTAATTTCTCGTTATCAAACAATTTGCCTTGTCCAATCTACCTATCCTACCTCACCATCCTTCCCCAAATTCTTCCCCCCATTTTGGGCACGGCATGATCCACACCCGAAAGCTGCACTGACCACCGCTGTTGAGTTGACTAAAAAGGAACACACACCGCAATAATTTTCCCGCCTTTTCTCCGATCTGTTGAACCGATAAACCTTGCGATCTTCCTTATTTTTTTTCTTGTTCACCTTTGTTTCCCATTCAACAGTAATCGGAGAAATAGTGGGAATCCACAGTTCGTTTCTGCCTGCCTTCCCACTTTTAGACAAACAGCAAGCCAGCCAGCACCTCCTTTACCCACCTAATTATTCTCCTCACTTACTCCTCTACGCTCACACAATCTCCCTCACCTATTGATCTCACAGTTACGCCCTAGGTGCCACCGATATCTTTCCGTAGGCATCTTCGTACTCACGAGTCTATCTATCTATCTATATATACGTATATGCATATATAGATGTAGATACAGTTTGGTACCTTTTTTTCACTCATGTGATAACACACATCAAACTGTTTTTCCTTTCTGCAAAGTACATAAATCTATAAACAATTTCTCCATGTTTTTTCCTCTCACTTAAATCCCCTATCACCACAACAACAGCCTACAGAATAGAGTTTTACATAATTATATCTGATTACAACTATCACGAATCTTACATATCAAAGTGTCCGTATAGATTTTCGTGAAATGTAACTATATATCGATACAGCACAATATCAATATCTTATTAGTAACACTATTAAAACCGACTATTTCGCCTGTGAATATTTAATAACCTATTGATATTAGTTTAATGAAACGCCTGCTTACGAAAGAATACAGACTGTGTGCAAAGACCAAGAAATTGTACAGCGCTTCCGTTACTGATTCTTCTGTAATTGTCCACTACTCTGGTGATAAGCCCTGCAACTCGTAAGCCAGTGAACCGACACCAAATTACGGAAACCCAGCCAATCAGAGACTCCATCAAAATATCAACCCAACTATACATTCTACTTTTGAACCACATTTTAGCGCCTTACTGTGGACCATTGGTCATTGAGCCCACCAAGCAGGACCATTTCTACTGTTGTGGGTTCGATCCTTGCCGAGTGCCACACTCTTATGGTCTTGGTTCAGGCTACCCTTTCTTGAAATTCCTTTTAAACCTGCACTTTGCTGTTTAATTGTTGTTGTTTTTTTTTCTCGTTTCTGTTTTTTCTTGTTCACTTCCCCATTTTTACGTCTCTGTATAAAGCTACCCGTTTTACGTACTTCTAAAATCTCTCCCCGCTTACACCCCCTTTTTTAGCCTTGAAAATTTTGAATATTTGTGGATACCCCATACCTCAGACTGATTGGAGTTGACATTTTGTTTACCCTGCCCTTTAATTTACAGTTTTTTACGTATATATATATATATATATATATATACACGCATATATATACATCTATATATTCTTATACTTTTGCATTTGTTATATATTTCTATTCCTACACACACAGACCCACATTTCTGATCACAGCAGGGAAACACGCGCATATATCCATCAATATATACATATATATATATATATAAATAACGTTCGAAATATACTCAATATATGTATAGATATATATAAAAATAAGGAGTGAGATAATAAAAATATGTACTCTTATAATTAATTCCTCTACTTATACAGCATAAATTCTCAAACATTAATTACATCACTATATATACATTCATCATTAATCTGTATAAATACATTGATATAACAATTGATGGATTGTCTATAAGCATTTTTACTTAGCACATCATTCTAATTGTAGTGCAGTTGTCATGTTAAATGAGTAAATATAATCTAAAAAGTACATTACGCCCTCAAGTAAATACTGGTTATATTTAACCAACGACTAATATCGTACAGTCTCGCGTTTTATTTGGGGAGATTCATTTAACGCAAAAAGCTAACGCGAGAGGTCGCGTGTATTCTGATTCTACAACCAAAAGTAGCAGAGGCAAATCAGAGAAACAAAATAAAAGGAAGTAGAATCTCTAAAAAAAAAAACAAATAAAAATAATAAATAAAAGACAGTGCTAACGAAAATAAAGCACGGCGAATAACTAGATAAATTATTTTATCCATTGACCGTTACTGTTGTTAATGCAATAAAGCATTTATTAAGATTCGAGCGTGTAGCTTCATTCACTGCTGTTGACATCAGCAAAACTGTCACAACATCACGTCTGCAGCTAACTTCAACCTCTGCAGGTTCTGACTGAAAAGCTACTGCCCCAGTAGTAGCACTATTTTTCATAATAGTCGCATTGAGGTCCGTATATATCTGTTCATTCGGAAATTTTGAAAGTGTACGCACACATCTTGTTTCTGGGGAATCCAGCTGAAAGTGGCTTGAACAACAAATAGTTGTGCGCATGCGTGTGTAAGTTCCGGTTAGAACTTTCGTACCTGGAACTGTGGTAGGGTTAAGAACGTGCCACCTGTGAAAGGTTAAAGGAGGGTGCCTGAAGCTTGTGGCTCCTCACCCACAGAAAAGAAAAGGTAATTAAGAGCGAGAGAAAGAGGGAGGGAGAGAAAGAGAGGACAGAGGAACAGATTAAAAGTATTAATAAAGGAGAAAAGGGAGGAAAGAGAAGCTGAGTGTCGAAAGATAATAAACTAAAAACAAACAAAAAGGAAGAGAGTGTGAATGGAAGTGGGATAGTGACTGTAGAAAGTAGAGCCATCAAGCGACTATCAGTCACTTGTACCATTCATGATGCGCATCGAGTGAAAAGCGTTGTCCGAATTCGTACATTGAAATCAACTGTGCAGTTTACGGATATACAACTACACGCTTCTTCACTATAAGAAAAAAAATCGCTCATCCATATATTGACAAATATACATAAACATACACAAAAACAAACTTAAGCTTTGCACAAAAGTACCCACCCGCCAACAGTCAATCTAACTGCCAATAACTCGCAACAGAAGAAAGCCTTTCTCTTTTTTCTTTCTCTCTCTCTCTCTCTCTATATATATATATATAGATGAACCTTCTTGAATACATATAGGAGTATATACATGAGAAAGAGTAACATTTATGCCCGTTTCTGCTGCTCGAAACACACTTACATCTAGATGGATACTCACACTGGTTAACACTACTACTGACATCCAGCTACACTGGGGAAATTACCGCTGAAAGATATTATCTGTGTCTACCCAGAGTATCTTAGGAGCACCTGTTGATACAATTTCTGCAATATTCATAAAATTTGCACATGACCGTGAAAATTATTTTCTAAAATAAATATACGAGGATTAATTTAATATTTATGTTTAAGACTCTAGTGAACTGGACAGAAAAGCATTCGCAATTACTTCATTCTTTTAGTTCATTTAATAATTCGGAGAAGATAGAGACCTCACTTATACAGGGTATATTTTATTATTTGTGTAGCATTTCTAAAATAAATACACACCTTAAAAATAATCCGAATACTATTACAAATCAAGCGCACGAAAAAAACAGCTTCTGTTACCTTTAGATATACAGACATACAGACAGATAGATAGATAGATAGATAGACAGATACTCGCTCTTTCAAGCGCATCTACAGAGAAAGCTACAACTTTACAATCATGTCTGATAAATCCGTTGAGTTTCCGGAGATTCTGGAGTTGAATGTAGGTGGGGTATCCTATACGACCACTTTAAATACGGTACGCAAAGATCCCGAATCTCTCCTGGCACAAATGTTTTCCAACAACGGCAAAATGCAGATCCTGAGGGACTCAAAAGGTAAATACTTTTTGGACCGCGATGGCGTCCTCTTTCGTTACATACTCGACTATCTTCGCAACCAAAAGTTGATTCTACCCGAGAATTTCCACGAGAGGGAACGCCTGAAAACCGAGGCGGAATATTTTAATCTGCCTAATTTAGTCCGCACCCTGACCACAATGAATGTGACTCGGCCGATCGGACCTACCTCGAATACATGCTGTAATGGTTTCGTAACAGGCAAGCAACCAGGTTATCTGACCGTTGGCTATCGGGGAACGTTCGCCTTTGGCCGCGACGGACTGGCTGATGTGAAATTCCGTAAGCTAGCTCGAATAATTGTATGTGGGAAGGTATCTCTCTGTCGAGAGGTATTCCAAGATACTTTGAATGAAAGTCGCGACCCAGACCGTGGAACTGAAGATCGCTACACGTCTCGATTTTTTCTCAAACACACATTCTTGGAGCAGGCTTTTGACATGCTAATAGAACAGGGCTTCTTCATGGCAGGATCGTGCGGTTCTGGGACAGACAGTGCCGGTGAAATCAAGCCAGGACTAGATACGGAAGAGTCAAAATGGCAGCATTATAACGAATTCATTTTTGAACGTCGGTGAACAGCTGCATTCGTTTAATATCTACATATCTATATATCTATATATCTATATCTCTATATTTTTCGTCTTCCCCAACCCCCAACAGCCACACCCAATTCTTTACTTTATCCCTTTCTTTCATTCTTTTAAAAATGTTTTATGAAACCCCACATTCGTAAGAACGAGAGAAAGATTATACATACATACATACATATATATATATATATATATATATATATATATATATATATATATATATATATATATATATAGTAACAAGATGATGTTGAGTCACGAATGAAAAGCTGTAATTTGAAATTTTTAATCCTCAGTATAAGAAGCAAGAACAAGCTGATTAATTTTTTGAAAAAGTTATGAAGATTTTTAGAAAACAACAACTATCAGCTTAAACTATTACCATAACACCAATAGTTTATTATTGTTGTTGTTATTATTATTATTATAATAATAATAATAATAATAATTATTATTATTATTATTATTATTATTATTATTATTATTATCATAAACATCTTTAATATCTCTTATTGATAACTATGGTTTAATATCATTTGCTTTATCGAGATATGAACGCAGTGCAAGGGATTAATAAATGTCTGCGTTAACAACGGATAGACTATGCCACACGATCAACAAACAAATCATCCCAGAAAAGGCACCACGATGCTTGAACGATTCTGAATATAATACAACAAAAAACAGATACAGCAAAAGCAACATCAACAGCAACAACAACAATACAAGTGTGCCAATTTGATCACATTAAACAAAATAAAATAAAACATGGAGGTGATTAAACCGAAAAGATTTTTTGTGAAGGGGATTAAATTTAAAAGAAAACATTACTATAGGAAAAAAAAGATTTCACTGCAGAAAATGAAGAAAGAAATAACACACAAAAAAGAAAAAAGAAACACTGCCCCAACCCACTGAGGTTGATAAAAACAGAGGATTACGTCCATCATAGTGACTACAATCAAACACACACACACACGCAATCATAAAAAAAAGTAAATATAAAATACAGCTGTCTTTACTGTGAAACAAAAGATGAAAAAAATAATCCTTACAGGATTTTTTTTTTAAAAAATGCACCGAATATTTTATGGATATTATGATAAACGCTGACATCTCTCATGTACGAATCTATACGTACGAAGAAAGAAAGAATATAAACTTTAATTTAAAGAAGAATTTCCACCTAAAATCTTAGAATTTGCCAGACACAAAACGTCCACAACCACGAAATAAAAATAATCAACAACTGAACTTGAACTCACAAATAGATGAGTACCAACTGTATCACGATGATCAACAAGCTCATCTTCAAAAATCAGTTGCATGTAGTAAGTTCGATTCTTGCTTCTACTGGGATCTTGTGTTGGACTGAGATTAAAAAAAAAACTTAGAAAGTGCACACTTACATTGTCATTTGCTCACAGTTGTCTATTTGCATTTACATGGATTCGATCGGTGGATTTTGCAAGATGACAGAAATTATGAGATTTGTACACCTTACAATTTGCATATTAATTTAATTATATTCCAAAATTGTAAAAAGGTCTAAATGTTATGGAAAATAACTATGGAAGATACGAACGTATTAAAAAGCAACAAAACAGTGGGGAAATATTATATATTCATAGCAAAACGGTAGAGTAAAGATATTTATTTAAAATAATTCATATTGTTTAAATAACAAAAAAATATAAATCAGAAAAATTATCAGAAAAATAAACAAAAAAAAAGCAGAATGTATATAAAAATATGAAGAAATATTAAAAAAAAAAGATTAATTTTTTTTTTAATTTATATGAAAAGCAAGAAAACCCCGATTTTTTTTCTCTCCAAATTATATCAATTTCTTTGGTATGTAGAACACTTAGTTCGGAGGAAGATAAAGAATTAAAAAAAGAACTAAAAAAAAAGTGAGAGGAGGGAAAGGAATTAAAGAAGCAATTAAAATAAAAACAGCTCCAAGAGAAAGAGAAGAAAAAACAACGAGAAGGAAGAACAAAAGACGAGACGAATCTTCAAGAGCGACTTATAAAGACGAAAGTGAAAGTGAAAGTGAAATTGAGCGAGGATAAAAAAAGAAGAAAAACATAAGAAAAAAGAATAAACAGTAAGACGATAAACGCAAGAGAAGAGTTACAAAAAAAACAAAAAAAAACATAAAAAAATATTATTGATAAAATCAGAGAACAGGGTGATATATTTTCAATGGAAAAACAAAAGTAAGTAAAACAATAAATATATATGGATATACACATTTGTTTATATATATACATATACGCATATATTTAGTCCTATATATATATACATAGGTGTATATTTACATGTTGATATACATATATATATATGTGTAAATATATATATATATATATATATATATATATATATATAAAGCAAGCATTTATATGCATAATATACCACGAGTATACACATGTTCGCATAAATATATATACATATGCATACATATATATATATACATATCCCATCTATATTTATGCATGTATAAAGTTGAATATATATGTATATATATATATATATATATATATATATATATATATATATATATATATTACATACAGACATTTTATGAGAGAGAAAAACACCCTATTACTTCTTCTAGACTATATTATCATTATATTTAGTGATATTATTGATAATTATTAATGATTATAATTATTTTTGTTGTTGTTGTTTTTATTATTGCTGTTATGTTATGTTGTGTGGGATTTTTTTTTTTACTTAAAACAATTTTGTTGTTGTTACTGAAGGTGAATAATATGATGGCGACTACGATGATGATCATGACGATAACGACGATGATGATGATATGCATACCAGCAGTGTTCTTGTTAAGGTGGTGGGGTGTCGAGTTATTTTAGAACCCTTATAGAACTCATATTTTATTCATTCAGTGTGTAAACGTCCTTCTCATCATGGAAATATTTCCTTTGAACTTCTGTTCTGAAGAGATGTAAACATTATTATTAATATTTTTTTTATTTATAAAACATGCAGCGGGAACACATTAATAATATATGTATCGCGGATAGGGAGATCTACCGATAATATTGAACCATCCAAATAGTTTTACTTTTCATTGTACGCCCATATGAGGACGGAGGGGACACAACTCCCAATTAAGAAATTTATTTGAAATAAGCAGCTGTCTGCAAAAAAAATGAAATGAATTAGAAAAAAAAGGTTTAAGTTGTTAATGAAGGCAGCAATTTTTGCAATTATTTGAGGTTCCCAGGATAAAATGTCTCATATTTTGAGGGTTTTCTCGATATTTAAAGGGAACAAACTTTTTATATTTTAAACATACTGTTATTATTAAATACTTCTGCTGATGCGTGTTTTGTTTATATTATATTCGTGTTAACACTATTTATCAAAAAAGTAGTGTTAGGTTAATAAAAGTTCTAAACTCAAAGTTTTTTTTTCTTTTTGATCGTGCAATTAGCAATAGGTTAACTTCGACTGAAGTTTCCAGGAGTTTCCGCAATGATAAGACCTTCATTAATGGTGATTCCGCGGATGCTGATAACCCATGTAATTTCCATGCCATAAATTTAAAAGCAATATGTATGTGTGGGTGTGGGAATAAAATTGAATGTGTATCCTTTGAAGCTGTAAATATATGTCAATTTTTAAAACTTCTATTTGACATATTCTACCACCAGATTAGCCTCTCTGTATATATATGTATATATATATATATATATATATATATATGTATGTGTGTGTGTGTGTGTGTGTGTGTGTGTGTGTGTGTGTGTGTGTGTGTGTAACGTAATTAGCCTTTTTTACACGACATTATTTCAGATTACTACAACACCATATTTAGCGGATACACGTATTTCTAATGTTTTACTACTAAACAGTGAAATCAATGTCTTTCAGCCTAGATATACAGTCTTAGTAAAGACAACGTACCTCTCGACGGCAATCGAATCCGCACTCCCTTTAAACCGGGAAATTACCTTCATATCAGGCATATTTTACTACTAAGCTAAGAGACACACACACTCACACACACACATATATATATATATATATATATATATATATATATATATATATATATATATATATATATATATATATATATATGTATATATAAATAAAAAGGAAAGAACAGTAAGATATAAAATCCGGTGTTCTTATAGATATTTTTATTTTTACACAATAGTGCTCTATGTAAATTTAAATTTACAGAGCATTAATATTATAAATTAATAGATTTAAAATATGGTTTTACCGCTACACAGTGATAACCATGTTTCAGAAATGGAAGCTAAAGCCCCTGAATTTAATTTTGTTATTAAACCAAAGACATTAGTTCCATTTTCTCATCAAGCGAATTTTGGAGTAACTTACATTTTAACAACCGTAAATTTTAAAAAGTAAGTTACTCCAAAATTCGCTTGATGAGGAAATGGAACTAATGTCTTTGGTTTAATAACAAAATTAAATTCAGGGGCTTTAGCTTCCATTTCTGAAACATGGTTATCACTGTGTAGCGGTAAAACCATATTTTAAATCTATTAATTTATAATATATATATATATATATATATATATATATATATATATATATATATATATATATATATATATATATATCCTGGTTGGTACTTTTCTGTAGTACTTTATGACACTTATAATAACGACTAATAAATATACATATCTACATACATACATACATACATACATATATATATATATATATATATATATATATATATATATATATATATATATATATATAAAAATAAAGAGTGTGTGTGTGTGTGTGCGTGTCTGTGTGTGTTGCTCTGCCTTGGTAACTTAGACACAATGCATTGTATGTTAATGCTTAGGTATGTGTTGGCCCTTGGGTCTTCTCAGTTTATGATTATATTTCATTTTGCTCCAATCTGTTTTACTCTTGTTTTTTTTTGTTTTATTAGTTACTGTTTTGTATAAGTTTTTTCTTTGGATACCTGGCAGGCTTTGTGTATATAAAATATGAAGAAATGTTAAAAAAAAACACTTTTTTACCAACACTTTGGCTTCATATATATATATATATATATATATATATATATATATATATATATATATATATATATATATATATATAATTGTATATTTGAACAGCAATCACACTTTCATCCAAGCTTGAAAGTTTGATTAAAAATGACTGACAAGGAACCGCGGCTAAGTTTTTTTTTATTTTTAAGTCCATGTTATTTAATGTTTTTTTATTTAATTTTCATTAATAAAAATTATTAAAAATAATGGAAGGATTATTAAAAATAAAAGATAACAGAAAAAGCTAACACTCAATTTACATCAACTATAAACACGTCTGACCGTGTTTGGAAAAGAAAACATTCTTGTGACTCGACATGCATACATTAAAAATTCATACATTCAGTTAAAAGTAAAACTAAAATCATCCTTGATAATGGCTAAAAGTATAGCCGAAAGCCATCGGGCATAGAGAACATCCGGACAATTTCTACATAATTTATATCCAGAAAAAGAAGAAAATTATAAGATGACAAGGAAAATTAAATGCAAAACTTAACTGAAATACCTTGCCAGTCGTTATTTTTTCATGTGTGTGTGTGTGTGTGTGTGTGTGTGTGTGTGTGTGTGTGTGTGTGTGTGTGTGTGTGTGTGCCTGTGCGTGCCTGTGTGTGGATGTGGTACAAGAAGCTACCTAAAAGTTATGGCATTCGAGATGAAATGTCTTCCTCTTCCGCAAAGAAAACAAATGATATAGTTCTATATTTCCATAATACATACATTGGATAACTTCGTATATTTCTAGACTCATTCATTTGTTAAAATTCTCGGACCTTGTAACGTTATATTCCAAAATTTCATTTCATTTACATACTGCAAATATTCTATTAAAATGTCAACTGTAAAAATTTACTAAGTGAACAAACACCGACTTCGGTTTTAACTATTTTGTAAAACGACTACTACCCCCAATATATAATATATAATGTATTGATCACTCTTCGTTGTAACTTATTACTCGCTGTTTTTTTTTTCTTTGTACCAGAAATTTAAGGTACTGGACGATTTCTTTCAACCTATTCGGAGGTTTCTGGTCCTTTTTTTCCCATTATTCTTCGGATGCCAATTTAATGTAAAATTGTACTATCCAGTTTTTTTCAGACACCGAGTTTAAATAGATTTATATCATATATATATATATATATATATGTGTGTGTGTGTGTGTGTGTGTGTGTGTGTGTGTGTGTGTGTGTGTGTGTGTGTGTATATAATGATCCTCAACCAATCGAGCAACATAGCTCAACCACATGTTACATCTTTGTAAATATTTGCAAAACAACTGCAGGCCTTATGAGATACATGCGTGTCCATATAAATGGAGCACCTCTTTATTTTACAGAGCCTCATTTGTCGCCCGCGACGAGATTGTCTATAATATATACAGGTTGCGATGAAAAAATTGTCGTTGAAATTACGCAAAAATGAAACGAATACTAACAGCTCATTTTAACAGATATATTTACAAAAAATTACACAAAAATATCTTGAAATACTAAAGAGTAAATTTATTCAGTAAAATTGCCATTGGCTTCAGTCACGGCCTCCAGATAACTTCGGAATCTCCTGCAACTCTTCTGGACAGTTTCCTTGTTTAAGTTGGTGAACGCTTTGTTTTCGGTTCATCTTTGGTGGTACAAGGAGTTTTGCTGTTCTCTCGCTCAAGTGAAACCCACACATAATAATCAAGGGTATTGCAGTCTGGGGAGTTAGGTGGCCAGATGTAAAGAATGATGAGGTCACAGAAATAGTCTGACAGTCATGACTGTGTCTCCTGCTTGTCTGGCATCAAGTAGAGTCCTGATGCTAGATATAGGGTTTTTCAGCAGCCATACTCTTGACCCAGTACAGCATTTACCGTCTCAAGGCATTTGATCTCGGCCTCTGTGTGTGTGTCTGAGACCCTGTGGGAAGATGAATGGAGGCATAACGTCACGATCACTAGTTATCACACCAAACACCATGATGTTGACTGGATATTTAGTTTTCATTACTCTCGTTACATCTTTTGGGACTCAAATTGACACCCAAACACTGAAATCTTCGTCTTCGATCTTCCGGTGGGAATGCCAAGCAGAACAGCATGCCGCTTCCAAATTTCTGGAGGGGTGAATTGCGTCACGGTGTTCTATTTTTTTTACAGACGGTGCCCAACTGACCCTACTATACTGTGCAGTCGACAAAATAAAAACAAACAACGCACATGCGCGAAATTAAAAAAAAAAAATAGCGACAATTTACCCGTCCAACCATATATATATATATATATATATATATATATATATATATATATATATATATATCCGTTAGTTATGTGCCTTTCGGGATACATGCGTAGACGATTATGTATCTTTTGATACATGACAGACTAGGCAGATTTTTTCTTCTAGCAGTAGGTTGCCATTTCTTTCTGCGGTAGACCAGTGGCATCCAAGGCCATCGAAATCAGTCTGTCCTGCTATTTAGCCATAGTTGACGATTCATATCTTTCCCAACCGTGCCTCCTCCATATATATATATATATATATATATACATATATATATATACTAATAAAAATAACAATAAATATACATTTTGTTCTTCATCGGTTTTTTCTCTTTACGAGAGCGTGATTAATTACAGTATTAGGTGAACATGAGCCAGAACTTTAAATATTAGTTTTCCGATTATGAATCCCACCATGGTCGACTCATCAAGGAGATATCCTGATAATAACGATCTCAGAGCGTGGTACTGTTGACAGCTAAATGAAAACCATGCCATGGGTGTTGATCTAAACTTTGTGAGTGAAATAATGAGCTTGTACATACTGACTTACAAGCGAAGTTTGTGGGTTCTATATCAGAAAAAAAATTAACACCCGTCCTCTATCCAAAGGTCTAAAACACAATTACAGTATAATAGAAAGTTTTTCTCTGATATGGTTGAAGAAACAAATGCGTGTTCATATGCGAGATTAGCTAACCACGCTAGCAGACGCCTATAATAATAAAAAAAGGAATATTTAAGGTATAGTCTTTTTGTAAAATTGTATAACGCAAACATTGGTTCCCAATTAAACCCAATACACACACACACACTCGTATCCGACGATGGCCGTCTACTAGGGCAGGTAGCCAATACTTTTTGCAGATACCTGCTCAGGCATATTTATATACCCGCAGAGCCCACCTGTGATTTATACTGCAACTATGCCGAGCGTATCTTAGTTACTGCTCCTACGAGAGAGGGCGACATCTAGCATGATCAACAGTCGGAACAAGGCCAGCAAACTCACACCCTCGGTCATGATGACTTGTGACTTTGTGTTAGCACAACCATCGACGGCTCCCCCCAAAGAGTTTCGTCGGCGCAATTTCGCTGGCAAAACTAGAGTCAACCCGTGATATGGTTTTCAGACACTTTCCAATGGTGCCACGATATATATATATATATATATATATATATATATATATATATATGAGTGGGAATAAATGTGTATGAGAAAGCATGAAGTGATGCGCAATTATACATCGCTTTCCCACTTCATCAGGCATTCTTCCGGTAATATGCATTCGTTCGAGTAAAGCCCTGCTGAATCTGATTCTTCAACACCGTCCTTCACACACACACACACGCGCGCGTGCGCATACACACTCCAGATTCTTAACCATTTTCGATCGACCATTAATCAATAATTCGAATCAAATTTACTCAATTGGGTTTTAATTCTTTACAGGAGTTTGATTTCTAGTTTTAAAAATCCACCGAATTGAACACCATTAACAATACCAACTTAGCGTGAATCTTCACAAATAAATCATTTCATCGACTTTCTATTGTTTTTATCAAAAGTCAGTTATCGAAAGCGTCTATAAACGTCAATTCTCTTGCTACCAACGACTTTGTAAATGCTTGATTCGAATTAATACGATATACCAAATTATCATTAGATATCTACATGTTTTGGGTATATTTATTAAGCACAATTGTTCTTCTTCGAGACGTAGGCGACAATGGCTCTCCACAATTTCCTTCTTTTTCTAGCTCTAAATAACGTTTGTCTTCATGCTATAACTCCTAATTGCGGTTCTGCCAACACAAACTCTTTATAACGTATATTCGCCGCCTTCCTCTCTCCGTTTTGGCTTCAGCATGTCTAGTTAGTGGTAGATTCTCTAAGCCCTCTTTCCTTATTACCTGCCTAGACATCTCATCTGTCTCTTTCTGATTCCAAGTATAAGTGTCCTATTCGTTTCCATTTTCCCTAAAACGTAGTCGTTTCTCACATAATCAAATAAAGGGGATTCCCAGCATCCTTCTGAGAACCACATTTCTTTTTTGCGTCAAGTCTTTTCGTCATCTGTGAATTTCTACCGAAATTTTCCTGTTTCTTCATACCTTGATTAGATTTTAGAACACATTTTGTCTTCTGATTTCGGTGCCAAGTTTTCAGTCCTATGTTAAAAGACTTCCTGTATATTGAAATTTCTGTGCTTGCTAGATTTGGGTGAATCCAATTCGTAGCCCGTATGCAGAGATGTTCCTTTTACTGACAACCATACTTTTATCTTCTTACAATTCGTGGTTAGTGCTTTATTGTCGGTTTTCTTTACTAGTTCCTCTACCTATCGTATATTGTGAGGATTGTGGACACCAAAATGATTCTTTGTAAGACTTCTAATTCTTTTACCTTCTGTAGGAATTCTCGTATTTGCTCTGCCTATCTTATGTTGTAAAATTGTGTCCATCAATGATTCCCTGTAAGACATCTAATTCTAACTTTTGTAGGAATTCCTGTTGTTCCTCTGACTTATCGTATGTTGTAAAATTGTGGCCGCCAATAATGATTCCTCGTAAAACTTCTAATTCTACTTTCTGTACGAATTCCTCTAGTTCCTCTGCCTATCGTATGTTGTAAAATTGTGGCCGCTAATAATGATTCCTCGTAAAACTTCTAATTCTACTTTCTATACGAATTCCTCTAGTTCCTCTGCCTATCGTATGTTGTAAAATTGTGGCCGCTAATAATGATTCCTCGTAAAACTTCTAATTCTACTTTCTGTACGAATTCCTCTAGTTCCTCTGCCTATCGTATGTTGTAAAATTGTGGCCGCTAATAATGATTCCTCGTAAAACTTCTAATTCTACTTTCTGTACGAATTCCTGTTGTTCCTCTGACTTATCGTATGTTGTAAAATTGTGGCCGCTAATAATGATTGCTTGTCAAACTTCTAAGACTTTTGTAAGACTTTTCCTATTTTTGCGTATATGCTGAATTCTATCCGTATGTAAGCGGTTTTCTCCAAGTATAAGTGCTGGATTGTTTTAACATTTTCCCCAAATAAACAAAGCTTGCCCTAGCAGTTCAAACTGTTGTATCATTCCTTATCAAACGCTTTTGCATAATCTATACAACATATGTATACAGCCATCTGCATTTTTATTGCTCTTTCATATATCATTCTGAGCATAAACATTCCTTGTTACAGTATTTTTAACGAAACGACACTTTTCTTGTTCTGTTTGTGGTCTAATTCTGATACGCACTCTATTCTTCAGAAATTGAATGATAAATTTCATTATAAGGATCATTAGTTTACTATAAGTTGTCGAAATCACCTCGTATGTTAACATCTTATAATTACTCCTGCTGCTGTGTCTGCTATAAACATTGCATATCTAATGTTGTTATGGTTGTGGCCACTAATAATGAATTCTTGTAAGACTTCTCATTCTCTCTGGATCGCCTCACTCTAAAGGTAGAATAAGTTCGTTGAGAATACACTTCCATGCCTTTTTTGTATATATACTGATTTTAATTTCTATCCATATGAATGTACATAGGGAGAGCCAGTTCTATACTGTCGGATATTTTGTTTAACATGTTACAGTCCTGAGAAGAAGGGGAGTGATAAAAGAAGCAGAGAGAACTAACAGAGTTTTATAGTGAAAATCGAAAGTACATAAAACAATCACCTTGGGTTTTTCGTTTCTGAGATGTGGTATTGTAACGATTTACTCTATTTATATTGTTAAGAATTTTGTCAGCATTTATATTACCATATTCACGTCGTTTTGGCTGTTGTCCACTTCGGTTTTGTTTACCCAATATGCATTGGGATTTCAATCTACTTCCGTGGACTAAATAAAGTGTTCTTGCTTTCTAGTTTGTTGTTCCGGTTTTTAAGAACTTCAGGAAACCCCCTGACAACTCAAATGTTCGCCCAATTAATCACTTACAACTTAGTAGTTGAGGTTCTAATCAACACTGAATTTGTTAAGCAACTTAATTCAAATGGCCTTCTTTTGGACAAACAATATGGTTTCAATTTCGCCCGTTCTACCGCTAATACGTTAACGGCTATCACTGAGTTTGTCTAGCAAGATTTAGATAAGAACAGTGAAGCGCGGGCTATGTCGCTATATATCTCAAAGGCGTTCGACAGGGTTTGGCATCATGGCCTTCACTGCAAGATTTCTAAACGATAGAATACTGCAGGTCTTGTTGAACGGGCACGTTTCTAGATCATTTTATGAAATGCGGTGTCTATTCTTGGACCTATGCTGTTTCTGATCTACATCAACGGCATTCACAATGTTGTCAGTTACCAACTAGGTATTTATGCAGATGACACAACTGTTTACTGTCATAGCAGCAGGTTCGACAGAACCGACAAAGTAAATCTGGCAACTCCTCTCGAAAAGTACCTTAAATCAGTGGTTAACTGGGGCAAGAAATGGCTTGTAAATTTTAACGCCTCCAAAACAAAACTGCTTTCAGTTAATCGCCACAGAGAACATTTTCTGCCTGACATGGCTAATGGTGGACTCCAGGCGAGCAACACTCTACGCCTTCTTGGGGTCACGTTTTCCATTGACTTGAATTGAATTGACTCTATTGAATCAATTGCTACGTCTACTGCTAGAAAAAATGGTTCAATGTGTCGTTCCAGAAAATATTTCTCCTCAAAATTCATCTTGCATATTTATAAATCTATCATTCGGCCGTGAATTTAATACTGTTGCCATATCTAGTCTGGTACTCCTGCTGTGTATCTCGTAATTTCTGACAAAATTCAAAGGATCTGGAATTTAATCGATCCTGATCTGACATCTTGAATTGTGTCACTTTCTCACCGATGTGACTCTGTTTTTTTCTACAAAAATTTTCGCCGCAATTATTCTGATGAACTTTTTCCCTGCTTCGACTACATAAATTTAAGCGTGTTACTAGATTAGCTATTAGGTATCGCCGTTTTAATGCTGAACTAGCTAAATGCAAATGCCATTTTTAATCTAACAGCTTTTTTCTCGCACTTCTAATCTGTGGAATTCCTTACGGATGTTTTTGCTTCCCTGTCACCTACAATCTTCAAAAATTTAAATGCAATGTCAATCGTCATATTCTGTCTCCCTGAACGCTGTTCCTTTATTGTCACTTCCTCACCTCATCACTAAAATATTTTCATTCTTTTTTACTCTTTGTATAACCCCTTGCGTCTTAGCGACATTATCACCTTGTTTGGGGAGAAATCATTAAAAAATCTCAACGGAAATCAATCTCATAGAATATATTTATTTATATAACATTCACCATACGCTCCACCTTTATTATTTACATTATTTTCATACGGGCTATTTTCATCATCTTTGTTGTTATTATACCGATGTTTAGGTCGTTGTACCCACCGGCCTTCATCAAGTGCTCTTTGATCCGGGAAAATCGTTTTTCTCGTCCCGCGTATTATATTTAGGGATATTACGTATAGTTCTAATTACTACTAGTTATTATAATTCTCACTAGTTATTACTCCCCCCCTGTTTCCACGGAGCCCAAGTCAGCACTGCCCGACACATGAATTGAACTTACAAATACCAGGTCACGAAAATCTCGAACCTTTAATTCATTAGTCTTTTGTTTGGTTGATTAAATAAAAGCTTTGGTTCGAAATTCCCTAAAATGGATCGACAAGCACTTCTGTCTTAGAAGTTTCTGTTATTTTCCTGACAGCAAAATTATGGACATTGTATATATTTGCTGATAATATTTTCATAACTTCGACGTATCAGGCAATAATTCCGCAACTTTTAATATACAGTGATACAAGCCATTTTTAATATGCATTAAAGAATAATTATCTTTCCCTCTAATCAAAATAACATTAATGCCAAACATTCGTATGAGCAAATCAGAATTTAACACATGGAAGTATTTGATTGGCTGAAAATCAAAACCACTGATTAACAGCCTCAGTTTCATGTTGATCCTATTTTGTAGAAATCTGTTTTTCATGATTCGAATTTCGAAAGTTCGTGATAATCACTAAAAGTGTGTAAACAGTCATCTGTGTGTAAATAATGTAAACAATAACTCCTCATGCCAGTTAATTCGGTAAGATATTCAACTTTAATTCGAATCATGAAAAACAGGTTTCTACAAAATAGGATCAACATGAAACTGAGGTTGTTAATCAGTGGTTTGATTTTCAGCCAATCAAATACTTCCATGTGTTAAATTCTGATTTGCTCATACGAATGTTTGGCATTAATGTTATTTTGATTAGAGGGGAAGATAATTATTCTTTAATGCATATTAAAAATGGCTCGTCTCACTGTATATTAAACGTTGCGGAATTATTTCCTGATATGTCGAAGTTATGAAAATATTATCAGCAAATATATACGATGTCCATAATTTTGCTGTCAGGAAAATAACAGAAACTTCTAAGACAGAGAGCAATAGGAGAATATTTTATGCACACACACATATATTTACATATATATATATATATATATATATATATATATATATATATATATATATAGAGAGAGAGAGAGAGAGAGAGAGAGAGAGAGAAAGAGATAATATCAAATTCGTAAGTGGAATGGATAATCCAAGTAGGTCTTTTTAATATAAAATATTAAAAAGATAGATCGATGAAGAGAACTCAATATATTGTATGCAGAGAAATATGATATAGATCAAAGGAAAAAAATTAACACAACATCGAAATCGATGATGTGTTACGTTTTTTACTTTGATGTGTATATATATATATATATATATATATATATGGAGAGAGAGAGAGAGAGAGAGAGAGAGAGAGATTAACCCTCACATGTGCTGAGTAGAGACTATATCTTATACTTAAAATAATCGGGGATGAATAGTTTTTTTTTGTGTTTAAAATAAACGTAAATTCATGTTATTTTTTTATTTGAAAATATATACTAAAATAGACGCAGCAAAAACTATTATTTAAAGTCGGGATTTATATTTTATATTAAATATAAACGGGTATTATTGTTTTAAACCGATCAAAAACCATAAAAAGGAAATAGCTTAATAGCTCTGTTATATTACATCAAGAACTATATTATTAACCTTAAGTACTCAATTTGATATATGTTTATCCTCGTTATTGAGCGATCTGACCCCATAAATATAATATATATATATATATATATATATATATAAAATATAATATATATATATATTATATTATATTATATTATATTATATTACATAATATATCAGATTGCCCAATAACGAGGATAAAGCAATATAGATATAGAATTCAATAGATCAATACATTTTTTTTTATATACACAATGTTTGTAGCAATATAGATAGATAGATAGATAGATAGATAGATAGATAGATAGATAGATAGATAGATAGATAGATATTAAGCTTGGACAAGTCCAACCACAGGGACAAATAAGGGGAAGCGGAGAATAGGAAGATGGTATTACGGCAATCACTTTTATTAGAAAACAAAAGAGTTAATCACTATTAAAATCATCAATGCTGGCAACTACCTCAGTAAACACACAGTTTTCTCGTAGTGATTTAGTAGATTTTCTCAATTTCTCCACTTACCACACAAACCAAGTCTGTATGTCATCTAATTTCTCTTTCTTTCGCTTTCTCACGCCCTCTTTACTTTTCTCCACCACCTCTCTCTCTCTCTCTCTCTCTCACATAAACTCTCAATATATATATATATATGTGTGTGTGTGTGTGTGTGCGTGCGTGTGCGTTTGCGTGTGCGTGCGTGTGTGTGTGTATGTGTATGTAGGTGTGGACATCGAGATAAACGCTCAACGGCGACAGTCTCTTTCCTGCTTAAACGCTTCAGGTTATACTGAAAATCGCCTGAAGCTTGCGTTTAAGCATGAAACAGACTGTCCCTACTGAGTGCTGGCCTCAATGTACACTTTTATATTAACATACGTCTTATCCCTGATTTTGAGCACCTTAACCTATAAATATAGCATACCTTAAAACTATATATTTCTTATATATATTGGATTTACCAAGAGGTTGTTTATCAATATATAGGCAGAAATGTTCCTGCATAAGTTCAATTCCTCTCCTCATCCCAAACTATAAGTACTTTTTAGGGCGTTTGGGGCGTTTGGAGACTCTTAGGCCTATAGAGAGCCCATCTTGCACATCCTACTAGAATCGTAGTTCAGTAAGCTTTCATTTGCCATGAAACCAAAGCAGCCTCACTAAGTTTGACTGCGACCGTCGTCTTTAGAAATAAACAAAAACAATATATTCCTCCACTTTGCGTATCACATGTTTTACAATCGCCATATGTTATGGCTTTTATTGCAGAATAGATCAGTATTGAGAAAAACATGGATAGAATATGTGAGCAACAAGGAAGTTTTAAGGAAAATCGGAAGAAGTAAATCGGTATCATCAGTAAGACACAGTAAAAATCTCGAGGGACATATAATAAGGAAAGGGGCCTGGAGAAATTAACACTTACAACAGATGTGGAAGGTAAAAGAAATAAAAGATTTATTTTATAATGGCTTAGCAAACTTTTATTAATAGGTAAAGCCGAAATATATTCCTGATTGTAAGAGTAACGCTTTTTTTACGTGTGAATATTGCATGAATGTTTTGGAAATGATAACGATTAATCAACATACAAGTCCTACTATTTAGCTCATAGTTTGGGGAGGAGATGGAATTGAAAGCTTTCCATGTGTATTTCCGTGTAAGTTAATGTAAAGAACCTGACCGGATTATGAACACGTTTCCTCGATTTCTCATTCCCAAGCATTGTCCATAACTCGACTGACAGATTCTGAAGCAAAGGGAAACCCCGAATAACCAATTTAACGTGTTTGAATAAATGACTGGAAATGATCAAAGATAAATGATAAATACATAAATAGGTAAAAAGGAAACAGTGGAGAAACATGACAAACTCATACTCTCTCTCTCTTTTTCTCACTCTCTCTTTCTCTCTCTCTCTCTCTCTCTCTCTCTTTCTCAAAGAAAGAGAACGAGTTAATGAAAAAAATAATATATATATATCGTTTAAAGTTTTTTATATTATGGGGAAGAGTTGTCACTATTGGAGACAGAGCCTTTTATGTATGCGAAGAGAGTGGTCATAGGAATCAACGCTGCAAGACAACTGTCAGTTTTACACCTCACGCAAAATTCAGACCATGTCCAGAATCTTTCTCTCTCTCTCCATATATATATAGAGAATTTGAATTCATATCCTATCTCAGACAAAAGCAATCCATCACTGTCAGAATCCCACGCCCACGTGGTATTCTGAGCAATCGCTGACCACCCGGGTCAGCCTTCACATTGTGTAACAATATATATATATATATATATATGTGTGTGTGTGTGTGTGTGTGTGTGTGTGTATGTATATATATGGGATGTGCTATATATTGCTTTAAACGTTATGCATTAAGTACTTTTTAGGGATTGTAAGTATATCTTATTTTCGGTGTGTGATAGATGGAAGTAACTGAAAATTACAGACGCACACACACTCGCAACCACAAGAGAGAAATAGAGAGAAAGTGAGATAAACAAACTAGCATTCAGAGATTTAGATATATGTATATGAATTGAAAATAATGATTAAATCGGATAAAATGATTAAATAAAGAATAAGTCTGAAAGCGTCAATGAAGTTTCGGTGTTTTATTATAGCTTCATCAGAAATCCTCTTGGATATTGCTCTAACAGTAACTGCTAAAGCTAAAATAAATCCAAAGAACATCAAATTCATAGAGGTTTTTCCTACTATTTCATTATTTGTTATATTATATATATATATATATATATATATATATATATATATATATATATATATATATATATATATATATATATATATATATAAAGATAGATAGATAGAGAGATAGATAGATAGATAGATAGATAGATAGATAGATAGATAGATAGATTCTAGACATGATCCGAATTTCGATGGAGATGTGAAATTGTCAAATGTCTTACTGTGTTTATTCTGATGTCCACACACTCGGATAGTTAAATATCTGTATGTGCGTGGGTGTATGTGATACACACCATTTTGAAACTCACGGCTCAAGAAGTCTTTCTCAGCGAAATTGATTGAATATACTTCGAGGTACTCCATTTTATAGATGGGCAATTTTTAGAGATATGTTTCTTATCCAGTAAAACTTGGGAAACGCATGATAACTTGAAAGATGATCTGATTGATCGATGTAAATGGAAGTAAATTTATTCAAAATACTACATACGCATTTCTTGGAATATGATTCACCATGTTTCTGAATGTAGACATTAACATTTCAATGTTTTCAGAGTTCGCCGAACATATTTAGCAGATGTTATTGAATTCTTAAACTGGTGGCATTTGTCTTTCTAACGGAATGATCTTTGAGAGGATGGGGGAGGTCGTTGGGTTAATAGAATTCAGTTAACCTATTCTCCACGAACAGAAATAAAAGAACTGATATTATTTTTTATTATAGGGGAAAACAATCGTTATTTATTTACAGTCGGACTAATGTCATCATCTCTGTTGTGACAATCACAATATTTCAACTGTTTGTGCGCTTTGGAAAGATGCCTGTCACTCTGAGTAACCTGAAATTTTTATTCAGTCGACAGGGGATATCTTCATTATTAATCCGCTGTCAATCTCTAGGATTTCATTGGATGACTGATTTATTTTTATGGTTTATCAATATTTTTCAGGTTATTTAATTATGATTTATTTAGTTATGATTTTAAGAATCATTTTTCTTTTTTTTTTATTGGTGGGGTGTGAATATAATAATGATTTTAAAACACAAGCCCTAATATTTAACCCCTAGTTTGGGGAAAATGTGTTATTTGCGCGTCTGATTTCTCATTCTGAGCTCTTTTCCATTATACGACCACCATATCTAAACTTATAGCACCTGGTATTGCCAAGCGATCACCTATCCAGATAATGGTCAGACTCGACATTGCTTAACTTCGTTGATAACGCGAGAACCGGTGTTACAGCGTGATATGGTCGTAATCCTGTTGATGTCTAAGGATAAATTGCTTTGGTTAATTGTACTTTCAAGGATTGTCTGTTATACCTAATATTTATTCCACTGAATTCGTGTATTATCAGCACCAGGGATTGAACTCACAATTACTACGTCAACAAATTCATTAATCGATGCTTTAATCATTACTGCCATAGAAATTCTGGTAAATTGACACAATTAGTCCACTCTCCAGACATCAGACTCTGGAATCATATTGTTTCATGAACCCTTTGATGAAAAAGATGTCATTATTGGCCCTTCGTAGCTCTTCTCGAGACATTCGTAGTTGCTTAGAGGTTTTAGTTTCTCTCCAAGTAAGGCTCGACAGATTACAGTAGATTGCTGAGCAGCAAATGTATAGGGAACATTCCCAGCTGAAGGGGTTGACTTAATTAAAAAAATATGGCAAAAGTTTTTTCTAGATATCTCCTGATATCTGAAATATTTTTTGAAGGTTTTTATAAAATTTTGCATTGTAGACACATAATCACGAATTCTCCATCCGCCACCATCTGTTAAAACTTCTATTTTTTTTTCGAAATTCTTTTAGATAAACTGTTTCGCAATATTTCCTGTAGAAAATGCGGCATTTAAATTAGATTCATGACGGAAAGATAGCATATATTTTCACCCATATGTATATTTTTATATATGATAAAAATATAGTTTTATGGTATACTATATGTATGGGTAAAAGTGCCGAATATAAGTTATAAAGCGCATGTAAATTATACGCACACACACACACACACACACACACACACACACACACACACACACACACACACACACACACACACACACACACACACACACACACACACATACATATATATATATATATATATATATATATATAAAACGAAAGAACAGCAAGATATAAAATCCGGTGTTCTTATAGATATTTTTATTTTTATACAATAGTGCTCAATGTAAATTTACAGAGCATTAATATCATAAATTAATTGATTTAAAATATAGTTTTTTTGGCTACACAGTGATAACCATTTTGAAACATGGTTATCACTATGTAGCGAAAAAAACATATTTTAAATCAATTAATTTATAATATATATATATATATATATATATATATATATATATATATATATATATATATATATATATATATATATATATGAATTAAAAAGATAGATATTCTGTAGTTAACAAGGAAAGAAAAAACTGAATTCGGAGGTTGCAATGGGAAGACAGAAAATTCTGTCAGTCATAGAAAGTTTAATTATTATTCTTCAATTTTATTAAAAGGCATTGTTTTCAGTTTCTTCTTCATATTTGTTTATAGGCTTATGAGACACATCGCCTGAATATGAATATTGATTGATTCGTTTTTTTTTATAAATTATACAATGTCATCTTTTTCGATAATAATTGTTTAGTTTTACTAATTAACCCACAGATGGGCGATTCATACCTTTCCAAAGAATATCTGCGCATAAGTAAATATAACAAACCCAACGGAAATTGGAACTCAGCTCTCCGATTAACAATCCCAAGGCATTATCCATTACACCATCTGCACATCCAAGCTTAGAGCACCTGATATTTGCAAGCTGTTAAGCATTAATGCACTGACCAGCCTGGACGTTGCTTAACTTCAGTGATCATACTGGAAATGGTGTTTCAACATGATGTGGCCGTAAGTATAAAAAATATCTACTGTTGCGAGATAGATAGATATATAGATATGTGGCGCACGGTCAGTGAGAGAGAATTTTAGAGCTATTACATGTAAGTAGCGTCTAAATATGTCTTATTTAACTTACATTATGAAAGTGCAAGTATGTTTATTCCAGACTATTATCTCTCGCCATTGTTCACAAAGTATTGTATATTTTGTATAATTGTCTCCGAGAAATGAACTTGCCTAAAATCTATTTTTTATTTCAGTTTGAAGAAATTTAAATATTGAATTATTGTTGTCTTCCAAATTATTTCCTTATCTCAAGGGTGTTTCAAAACGATTCCTGAAATGGGCCCCGAATCGATTCTTGAAGTCAGTAAACGGTACTTGAAATGAGTTTCGAAATCGTTCCTGGAATGAATCCTGAAGCAGTTACTGAAGTGGTTTTCGAAACGGTTCCTGCAATTGAGATGGTACCTGAAACGTTTCTCAAATCATTTTCCGGATATGTGTCCCGAAACGGTGCGAGAAATGATTCCTATCACTAGCTAAAAAATGATTTTTTGCATTGGGATCCAAGACAGTTTCTGAAATACCTCTCAAAATGTTCATCAAGTGGTACCCCACAGAGTTTACAGTATACGTCCCGATATATTTTTATCAAACTTCGTAAGCTGTGTCGGGTGCCACTTCTTGAAAACTTTGAAAAGGCAACTACAACACATCTATATTCTGTATTTAATTTCCTTCAAAGTAGTCCCCTTCTAAAGCGACACAACTTATCCAGTATCGTTTCCATTGATGGAAGCTTTCCTGGAATACTATTTTGGGGATTTCCTTGTCGCGTTCTCTTGAATTTCATGGCCATCTTGAAATCTTATTTCTTTCAAGTGGAATTTGATTTTTGGGAATAGGAAAAGTCTCAAAGGACGAGATCTGGGAAATATCTTGATTTTCAGATATGGCGAATGTTGACATGGACAAAAAATGATGCACAAACCATGGTTACGGAAGGAACACGTGTTGTAGGGTGAGTCGACCAGATTCTACACACCTTCATTCCAAGCTCTGCTATAAGGAATGGCAGTGAGCGAGAACGTTATGACTTAGGATACATACGCGACGGAGTTCTGGGTCAATTTGTGCCAAGAGGCTTCACGCTGCGTACATTAGCTCTGTTACCATGGCGGGCTGCCCGTTCTAACATCGCATTTAAGGGATTTCGACGCGATTCCTGAAATGGAATCCGAGAAGTTTCATGAAAATAGTCAGAAATTATGAAATGAGCCTGTTCTGGGTTTTTTTTTCAACAATCTAATAAATGAATGACTGACAAATCCGTTAATATCAAATATTTTATTTCTTTTTAATTGTTGAATTTCCCGTACATGCATTAACGAAAAAAAACAAAATAAACTGTGATAGATAATCATTAATTTTCTTTGATTTTCAAAGGGGAATTTCAGAGCACTTCTTCTTTCGACGCGATTCCTGAAATGGAATCCGAGAAGTTTCATGAAAATAGTTAGAAATTATGAAATGAGCCTGTTCTGGGTTTTTTTTTTCAACAATCTAATAAATGAATGACTGACAAATCCGTTAATATGAAATATTTTATTTCTTTTTAATTGTTGAATTTCCCGTACATGCATTAACGAAAAAAAACAAAATAAACTGTGATAGATAATCATTAATTTTCTTTGATTTTCAAAGGGGAATTTCAGAGCACTTCTTCTTTCGACGCGATTCCTGAAATGGAATCCGAGAAGTTTCATGAAAATAGTTAGAAATTATGAAATGAGCCTGTTCTGGGGGTTTTTTTTTTCAACAATCTAATAAATGAATCCGTTAATATGAAATATTTTATTTCTTTTTAATTGTTGAATTTCCCGTACATGCATTAACGAAAAAAAACAAAATAAACTGTGATAGATAATCATTAATTTTCTTTGATTTTCAAAGGGGAATTTCAGAGCACTTCTTCTTTCGACGCGATTCCTGAAATGGAATCCGAGAAGTTTCATGAAAATAGTTAGAAATTATGAAATGAGCCTGTTCTGGGGTTTTTTTTTCAACAATCTAATAAATGAATCCGTTAATATCAAATATTTTATTTCTTTTTAATTGTTGAATTTCCCGTACATGCATTAACGTAAAAAACAAAATAAACTGTGATAGATAATCATTAATTTTCTTTGATTTTCAAAGGGGAATTTCAGAGCACTTCTTCTCGGGTCGCTTGGAGGTTTATCCGCAGGTTTGGAGCTCTTCTTATCACAACATTTATAACGGATATTTGGAAATTATTGGATACGTCGTAGTGTTTAATGGTACGGAAAATAGAATCAAGAAGCTGAGTTCAGCTTCGCACAAATTCCCTTGTTAAAGACACAAATTTATTTCTGCTTCCCCAATGGGTTAAATAATAATGTAGTTCTAACAGTTTCTCCATCCTTATCTGATAGAAGAAAGGCAGTTCTGAATACTACGGAAAAAGAGAACTGAAAATCAATTCACTATCTATCTAAAAGAGCCATAGCAACTGACACATCGTAAAGAATATCCCCAAAATAGTACGTTTTTTTAACTGTCTACAATGCCCATGGATGCCAGTTATCAGTTATCTCCTGTGCATTCCCATGTCCAAGTTCTCCACTGCCTTAACCGGATATTGAACTCACAACGCTTTGGGTGCTGACACTGGATCTAACCAACGCCTTTATCCACTGTGCCATGTGTCCTTGAGATAAGTGATAACTTACATCCATTAGACATGGCATAGGAACTAGAACAGTCTACCACAGCGAGAGAAATAAAGGGTTCAGTTTGGTATTCCAACCACCTGAAGAAGACTGGAGCGTACAACGGCCGAAACATTGTGATAAATATGGCAACAAAGATGAGGACAATTGTTCGAATAATGTAAATAGTGTACAAAACAGCAATTACACACACACACACACACACACACACACACACACACACACATATATATATATATATATCTGTTATCGACGGAAAATAAAATTGCATCACCCTCAATGATTTTCAACTTACGCATGAAGGTAGATTACTGTAAATGATGACATAAATTAAACAGTGTTTTTAAACAGTATTTATACAGGCCTGTATTCGCTAATGCATAATAATGTAAAAATTGCAAATACCAGCCGGCGATATTTTATTCCAGCCTTGCGTACCTCTTGATGCAATATAGCAAGAGATGTAAGTGGGCTTAATGAACGAGCCATCATGTACCTAGCCTGTTAAATGGAGGATACATCTGGTGAGTGTTCCGGTCAGAACATCTTATCAGGATGGGCATCCTGCTGGAAATATTTGTTGTGCCTTCATACACCAGGTATGTCAGCAGAACAGTGTGAATAAATTATGAGGGGCAATTCAAAGCCCCTCCCCAAATACCAAATCTCCTGTTCGACCACCTGGAGATATGCACGATAGCGCTTCAGCGGGTGCATCGCTAGAGACTCGCAATCCCGCGCCAAAGGAAACAATTAAAATGGTCCATGTTTATATTTCTCAGGTCACATTTTATTGTAACCTAGGGAAGATTAATGAAGAGAATAATCAAACGAGACTTGGTAATGAACGATAATCCTTAAGACAAGAACAACACATTAAGATTCGCCAGCGGTGCGTAGAAGAAGTAGTCAAGTGAATTCCACAATGAATTTTCAACTACAGGATATCTACCAACCGCCACACGCAGTCAGATGTGGCACAAGCCCGAATTTAATATGGGGTATCCGAGCCCGTAGGCTCGGTCAAAAATTCCTCGTAGACACCGTATAAAACAGGGTCGGGTAGCTATTTCCCGAGACGAGACTCTGCCCTTCGACATATACTCGTCTGAAGATCCTCTCTGTCCAGAAGCAGAGAGTTTTAGTAGCACAGCTGCAGACAAACGTCTAGCTGCAGACCAACATACAGTATTTACTACTGTATTTATGTGAATGGGGACATACCCATTATCGTCCGTAGGTATGTTTCAAAACATTTGCTCTATTATGTGCTGTGGATGCTATCCATTCTGTCAATTCTAATGCGTCGATATCAGTGGGTGTCTTCATTATGTGGCCATCCAGAACCCGGTCTACAGATACCGGCGAACTTCGGAGTAGAACACACATAAGAGTTCTCAGAAATGACCTCCACCATCTCGGAGCCCCCAAATCCAACCCAACTTAAATAGCTCAACGTGAACACAAGGTTATGCGCATGTCACCGTTGCAGGAGGTGCTGAATACTATCGCAGCATACGTTTCTCTCTGTTGCTCAGGAACAGATTCTACAATGATATGTACATTACGACGCCACAAACAGAAAATCTACTGCGATCATTAGCATGCACATAATGTATCCAGCTCAAAATTCGCATCGTCATTTATTGCAAATGTATTTTCCTTATATATATATATATATATATATATATATATATATATATATATATATATATATACATATATATATATATATATATATATATATATATATATATATATATATATATATAAATCTTACCATTCTTTGCCACATCTAGTCTGATGCTGGTACTGTGCATTTCGAGATTATTGACAAAATCCAGAGAAGGATCTGCAATACTATCGATTCAGTCTAGGCATCTCATCTCCGGTCAATTTCTCACCAACGTTATGTGGGTTCATTTGGTCTATTCTACAAATGTTTTCGTGGCAACAACTCGAGTGACCTTTTTCCTCTAGAGCGCCGACTACATGAATTTAAACGTGCTACTAGATTGGCAATTAGGTCTCACAGTTTTACTGTTGAATTAGCTCTACTCTAACAGTTTTTTACTTCCCACCTGTGGATCTCCTTTTTAATTTTGTTTCCTGTCACCTACAGTCTTCAAAACATTAAATACAACGTCAATCGCCATCTTTTGTCTTGAAACCTGCTTCTTTTTTGTCCTTTCCTCAATCCTCCCCATTTTCAATATTCTCATTAATTTTCACTCCCTCAAATGCCCTGCGTTCCAGTGGCATTGCCGTACAGCTTCAGATGAACCGATTAAATATGCCTTCTGATTGTCTAGATCGAGTTGGCAGAAAACATGAGCAGTGGTCTGAGTAATTTGTGTAGTTTTGGAGTAGCATATTTGCTCTGTCTTACTCATCTATATATACAACATTGTCTTTTACTGTTTACGTACGTGCCTGTCGATTTTCTTTTCTTATCAGTTTATGTTCCCTTTTTTTAGTATTGATTTATTGCTTTTGTTTTTTAATTTTATGTCCTTTGGTCACTTGGCAGGCTTTGTGTTAGTTTTACCAATATATTCGTTTGTCATACATATATATATATATATATATATATATATATATATATATATATATATATATATATATATATATATGTATATTATCAGTAAATAGAAAATTTCCAATATTTATCTGTTACTCATTTTGCGATGATAACGCTTCTCAATGTCAGATAATCTTCTATCACCCTGAGTTGCGTTAACACCTCGAAACCTTTTGCCGGTCGCAGATAAGTATTGTGAGATATTAATTTATTGATAATAATTATTGCCCCAGTATATTTTCCGCACGCTCATTGACAAAATTCCAATGACCTTGACATACGCTTTACATAATATGATGATGACGTATATCAATAGGTATTATTAATAAAGTTAGATAGATAGATAGATAGATAGATAGATAGATAGATAAATAGATAGATAGATAGATAGATAGATAGATAGATGGTTGATTTGTCAGTCAGGTGACTTCTTCATGTCATCTATCTGGGTTGGCGATCTCAGGGTGCGGCACATTTTGGAGTGTGCTTAGAGTGAAATTGTGTAGAATTTGGAAGCTGTAGATTGTTATGGAAGCAAGAAAGTCACAAGTTGTCGTGACCGAAGATTTCACCGTAATCGGTTGGTTCGAAAAAATGTTGATCATGCGAAAATAGACGCTCTCTCCCAGAAACTATAACTAAGGTCTGCCCGACATAGTTGGTTTCTCGTCAGAATAAGTGGGCTTCGGAGATGTTGCATAAACAAAAATGTGCCTAAGCAGGCCTCTGCGCAACAGGGATTAGCTTACCATATTACGTGTTCGGAAAACGTCCATTACTTTATATATATATATATATATATATATATATATATATATATATATATATATATATATATATATACATATATATATATATATATTACTTTATACATATATATATATATATATATATATATATGTGTGTGTGTGTGTGTGTCTGTGTGTCTGTGTGTGTGCGTGTCTCTGTGTGTGTGTGAGTAACAAGATCAAAAATGTTGTTGGTTCTTTAAAATTTAGGAACTCTCATAAATATACATTAGGTTAGCCGAAATGTCTCGGCAAGCTATGGAGGACATCTAATAAACAAAAGTAAATAACTGATTTTCTTGATTTTTTATTTAACCAATAACATTTCTGATGTTTTATATTAATACAATAGATACAATAAATAAAATCTTTGCATCTGCCTTGACAAAATTCCGTCAGAGGATGAAATGCGTGGGCTAAGATAAGTTTTCCTTTCCTCTTTATTCATATACTACGCAAAACAGCTTCCCATATATATATATATATATCTATATATATATATATATATATATATATATATATATATATATATATATATATATATATATATACTGTCTTTACATAATTTATGGAAGGCTGTTTTGTATATATTTTATTGTATATATATATATATATAATTTAATTGACATATATATTTATATAATTTACTTGACACACACACATATATATATATATGTGTGTGTGTGTGTGTGTGTGTGTGTGTGTGTGTGTCAATTAAATTATTTTTTGTCTTAGCAATTTAGCCCTGAAGATGATCTTGAAAAAGATGAGATTGAAAGTACTTAAGAAAATAAAAGAAATGAAAAAAACTACGGCGCCTTCCTTAATGAATTTAATATCAATATCAGAAGTTGAGCAAAGAATTCGAGAGGATTAAAATAATAATAAATACACATATGTCCAGATTATTCGACCAAACATGCTGATTAAAGGAATGGTTCCAAAATACACACACATGTGTGTGTGTGTGTGTGTGTGTGTGTGTGTGTGTGTGAGTGTGTGCGTGTGTGTGTAATGAGAGAATAAGAGATACTTTTAGACGAATCATATAATAGTCATATTCTGTCAATAAATATTTATATCTCTTTCTTACTGTATTTCTATAGAATTACCATTATAAATGCATTTATATTATACATATAGGGGCTCTTATAGTAATTCTTGGCAAAGTCCCTCCCCCTTTCTTTATCCAGCATACATTTTATGTTAAAACTAGTAGCAATACTTTATACATTTAACAGTCCTATTTTCTTAGTAAAACTTTAAGTAATCAATGAGCACTGACAATCCGTTTTTTTTTCTATGTTTTTCAATGTTTATTATAATGTTTGCGCGTCTATGTATTTGGCTTATTGGTGTAGATAATGAATAAAAGGACAAAGGGAATTGTTGAGTAGCGTTAGTAGTTTTTAATTTAATTGTGATTAAAACAGTTGAAACCTTTAATTATACGGTATTTACTCTGTCTCCCCATTAAGTTGAGATGCGCCACAAGGTCAGTTTTTAAGGTGGGAACCTAAACGCGTACACCCAGGTTGGAGATGGCGCGGCCACGGATAGCTGATACGCTGGGCACCTCTCAGTATAAATTTCCTCAGCTGTGACTCTATCCTTTGCCCAAAGACAGAGACGCAACTGAGAAGTGATAAATAGCGTGTTACAGACTACTCGGGGGAGTAATTTACACACTAAATGAGTTTAGGCTGAAAGTGTGGGCACCAAGTGAGAATCGAACTCTCTACCCATATGTAATTGATCTAGCGAGACAAGCTTGTTAACTATTGCACCACGTCTAAGTGACCAAACCAACTTGAGTTAAATGAAACATTTTTTCTATAAGTTTAATAACCCTACTGTTGATTTTAGTGACTACAGCAGGTATTATATACATCGAACCCAAATAGATAGGTTTACTCGCCACAGTTATGAGTGTATGTATGCAAGATCCTACTTAGCATCGTTCGAAAGTCAAGCGCTCGTAGAGTTTAATATGAAGAAATATCGGTCCATCTACTGTGATAATTAAGAGATTTGATTATTTTCTGCTGGCCCCTTCTACGTGCCGTTGTCGCTTCAGGATATGTCGATCATAGCTCCCCACAACTTTCTGTCTTCTATAGTTCTATGTCATATTTGCTTCCTTACTATTCCTCCCGGTTCTTTGTCTACCATCCGTTTATCTATTCTCGTTAGCTAGGTTATTTAATGTGGCTTTGTCTCTCTTGACTTCATTATGTCAAACTCTCCAAGTTCCCTTTCTTTATAATGTATTCGAGAAATTTCAATTGTTTGTTTCTGATTCTAAGTGGAAGTGTATTTTTGGTTCCATTTTTATTAAAACCTCTTCGCTGGGCACATTTTCAGTCTATGGTTTTCTCAGCATCATTCTGTAGAACCATATCTCTGTTACCTGAAATCTTCAGGAAATTGTCCAGCATTCATAGCTATATATCAGGATTGATATTACATAGCAGTTCACATCACTTCTCTTTGTCTCTAACGATTTTGTCCCGTTTCTTAATACTTTGTTTAGATTTTAGAAAGTATCTTTCGCTCTCCAAATTTGCTTTCGGATCTGGGGCTTACATTTTCCGTCCTGTCTTATAAAACTTCCTAGCGGTTGATTAAACAAGTGAATTTTCAAAAAGATGTCAAATAGTGGTTTTTAAGGTAACAATGACCTCCGACTTGGAAGATTGTCGAAGCAACTTTTTCATTGCTCAAATGTCGACATTCCTTCAGACTAAAAATGTTTAGTCAGTATCAACACAGGCCATTACAAATTCATCTTGGTATCTCATATCTTCTGGATATGCCGTGTCCCTTTATGACATTAGCGATCATGGCTCTCCACAATTTCCTGCCTTTTGTAACTCTTAACAGATATCTTTTTGATATCTCTCCTTAAAGCCTCGTCTGACATCAAATTACACAAGTTCGTAGGTAGTTTATGCGCTGTTTTCCTCTCTCAGTCTTGCCATCACTATGTTCTGTGAGTGTCAAATTTTCCAAGCCTGCTTTCCACATTATGTGCCAAAGACATTTCTGCTGCCTCTTTGGCATGTTAAATATAAGTGTCCTTTGTATTTCCATTTTCTCTAAAGCTCCTCAGCATCACCCTGCAGAACCATATCTCTGTTGCCTCAAGCCGCTTCCTCATATGTCATAAGACTGTGCAGAATTAACTGTTATATAAAAGGACCGATACTACATAACAGTTAGTTTATAGAGATGTTTTTTATAGGACAGTGGTGTGAAGAGTTCTATCGCTTGGGTTCTGATTTTATGACACACAAATAGTTCAACGACTGGCGAGCACGTCTTAGCTCACTAGACAATCGGTGAGGCCATTATCAATATTTATTTAACAATTGGCACCCAGTTTGTGAGAATCAAACTTATAATACAAACTTTGGCCTGCAAAACTAGCACAGATCAATCTTTGATTTGCAAGACTACCGTGGATGGATTTGTACGGTGAGGAATCCATATATATATATATATATATATATATATATATATATATATATATAAGATAGTTTGACACAAAGCCACATGTTTTGTTTCTTCCATATTACCCTTTCTTACCCCAATGTGCTCATGAAGGTGGTACTTACTAGGCTTTTATATGTTTAAAATAATGTTCACCCTGTACAAGCCGCACAGAAGTAGAGGGTTACAGAGTAAGAAGCACACTTTATAAGGATATTTGGGGTAGATAACGGTCGCTTAATCATGAGCAGGTTGAGATTGTAGTAAAATAATTAATAAAACATTTACATTATGTCTAAAAGCGTGTTGAGCACAGAAAAAACTAATTACTTAATCAATAATTATTTGTTATCTTAATGTAGTTTTGACTTTGTAAATGTTATAAATCACCAATGGCAAAATTGTAGATGAACAGGTATTTTCGCTAAAATTTGTTGTAGCCTAGGGAAGGTTGCCGAATAGAATAATCAAACAAAAGTTGGGAATTAACGATAATACTTAGGACACGAACAACACATATAAGACTCTCCAGTGGCGCGTAGAAGAAGTAGTCAACTGCTAGAAGTGAGTCAAGTGAATTCTACAATGAATCTCCAACTACAGGATATCTACCAACTACCCCACGCGGTCAGATGTGGCACAAGGCCGAATTTAATGTGGGGTATCCGAGCCCGTAGTCTCAGCCAAAAATTCCCCGTAGACCCCGTATAAAATAGGGTCGGGTAGCTGTTTCTCAAGATGAGATTCTGCCCTTCGAAAAAGCCTCGTCTGGATATCCTCTCTGCCCGGAGGCAGCACAGCGAGAGACGAATCTCCAACTGCAGGATATCTACCTACCGCCCCACGCGGTCAGATGTGGCACAAGACCGAATTTAATGTGGAGTAACCTGTAAGCTCGACCAAAAGTTTCCCATAGATATAAAAAGGAGTTGGGTAGCTGTTTCCTGAGACGAGACTCTGCCTTTCGCCATAGCCTCGTCTGGGGATCTTCTCTGCCCGGAGGCAGAGAGTTTGACTAGCACAGCTGGAGTCTAATCTCTAACTGCAGACCAACATACAGTATTTACTACTGTATATATGTGAATGGGGACATACCCATTATCGTCCGTAGGTATACTACAAGATTCATAAAATGATTAAAGTCAGTAGAAGATGGAATGGAGTAAAGATAATATCAGAGGTCAGTAGTAAATAAAGACGGAAACATGTATCTGGTATTTACCTGACTTCCCCCCGAGGCAGGATGTGGAACAAGGCCGATTTTTATGTGGGGTAATCCGAGTCTGTAGACCCGGGGAAAAATTCTCTGTAGACCCCGCATACATGGGGTTGGGTTTGTCTACCACCCCAGTCGAGACTCTGCCCTACGGCATACTCTCTGCTGGGTTCTGCTCAGCCCGAAAGCAGAGTTCGACGCCGTAGTGCTTGATCAAGCCTAAACTGGAAAGCAAGCCTCTTGTTTATGAGTTTCGATATATTCTACCACAAAACACACCGGACAGGCCTTGCATGTTCTCCGGTCCTGATGAACAGTCATATTTCAGTGTAGCTCTCTGCCCCTGATACTGACCCCAGACCTCATATATTCGTGCCATTGCTAGAGGAATGGTCGCTTTCTTTTATTCCTCCAGAAAATACCTTAATTCTGCTTTATCTTTACAAGTGTCAGATTAGGACATAAATGGACAATTGCTGACGTATCTGGGATGGGTGATGCCAATTAAGGGTTACTGAGTGACATTGTTGTAAGGGAGAGGAAAGAAGATGACAATTGTATATTATCAGGTTATGTAGGATAGATATCTGTCGATCCTGGACATTGAAAAAAATAAGATTTTAGTGGTAACGGAAGCATCGTCCCGGGAGTTTGTTCCACAAAGTAACACTTCTGGGGAAGATGCCGAAGGGAATGGGAAGGACTTCCAAATGTGAACATGGTATGTCAGGGCCTAACTGTGAAGATATGATCTAGTGGGACTAAAGAACCTAACTCGTTAGAACATTTGTCATAGTAATCGTGATAGAGTAGTGAGAGGTTAGCGACATTTCGTCTGTAGGATAAGGTTTGGGGTGGAGAATAATTGATTACACACAACCCCATGTAATCGCTTTGGGACTCTGACGAGGATATACAGTGAAAACAAGGTCGCACCAGTCGAGATATGGCCGCATAATCCAGCCTTTGTCTTATTTGATTCTTGTAAAGATGACAGTAGGAGTTAGGTATTTTGGGACCGATACAAGTAATCTGAGGGACAAGCCAAATTCTCCCAGCAACTTTAGCGATGGCACGAGTTCCATTTGAAGTCTAGATTGAGCTTTAGACATAATAGGCGTTCGAGGCCAGGAGCTTCTTTCAGGCTATGACAGCGCATCAGTATTGGAACGAACTGAGGATGCGCTCGGTGGTGATGAAACGTTACTAGCTTTGTTTTGGGGGTATTGAATGACACAAGTCAGTCATCCTCCCATTGATTGTTATGATTGATTCTTACGGATTATCAACCTTTGAAGGTTATTTAAAGCCAGAAAATATTTTTAGATTATAAGAACTTTGGGGGAATGATTTAGTAATACAAGTCTTACAAATTAATCTATAGCTGGCGGGAGTAGGAAGAATACTGTATATACTCACGTATCGTGCGACTATTAAATACCTAATTTTGAAGCTAAATTTAAGGGAGTCGCACCATACACGAGATATAAAATTAGCATATGTACTGCTGACCCTGGATACGCCATTGACCAAAACTATATATCTATTTACTGCAGTCAAATTAGCTTCAAAATGAGGTCTTCAAATGGCGCGTGGTATGCGAGTATGTACGGTAGGTTGATTCATACCTTTCTCGAAGCTATTAGCGCGTAAGTGAATATAAAGAACCCGACTGGAATTGGAATTCGGCTTTTCGATTAACAATTCCGAGCAATTATCCATTAAACAACCCGAAGATCCGAGTTTACTGCACCTGGTATTCCCAAACGGTCACCATCTAGATACTGACCTGACTCGACGTTTCTTAACTCCAATGATCTTACTGGAACCGGTGTCTCAACGTGATCGCACCAGTGAGATGTGTATGTCAGTGGAGAGATCAGCTGTCGGGCATTGGCCATTCAGATATTTGGAGGTCCACGTCATGCAAAGTGGTATCATCTGAACATATATCTACTAATTTTCTTAGAAGGCTCTTAGGTATGTCGTTAATATAATTCAGAAAGCGTGTCGGACCTAGAGCGCCGACATTGATCACATGTGCCTCAGAAGACTGACCAGTAACGACGACCTACCTGATAGGATAGATTAGATATATATTTTTAATCGAGTGCGCTCCATGAAAGGCAATAAAGCCATTAAGGCACAGGGAGTTACTGGATGTGAAAGAATTAGAAAACAGAAACATTATGAAGAATCGAGAACAATAGACGAGTAATCAGGAAGACCGTATTTTTTTTAAGATTAAAGTTGGCCGGAAAGAATGGAGCTGGAAGAGTGTGCCACAAGCGAGAGGTGCGACAAAAGAAACTGTTAGCATAGAACTTACACATACATCCAGCCAATTTAATTGTAAATTGTTAAGACCTTATTGCCAATCTAGTACTGCGCTTAAATTCATAAAGTCTATGTACCATAGCGAAGGTCTCATACGAAAAATTATCATGAAAGCATTAATAGAAATGGTACAGGGAAGCAATTATATGGCGGTGGGAAAGTCTCTGAAGCCGGGACGCCAGATCAGGACTAATAATATTGCTGAGAAAAGAGAATCCATAACCGGTGAGTTGGGGTAGAAATACGCTTTTCAAGTTTGTGAAAGGCGTTTGAGATATCTAAGGAGATTTCTCTCGAGATGTGTTTATTATGAATCGCTTCACTGATTCTATACATGACAATAGTTATTAGATAATAATAAAACATCAGCAGTGGACCTACAGGAGCGCAAACGGATATTGTTTGTTTTTCAGGAGATTGCTTTGATATATTTTATTTTATTTTTCAAGAAATATTTGATTTTTTTTTAAATTTTGAGAATTAAACTTAATATCATTTTTAAATGCTAACAGCAAATTGGTAAGAAATAAAAATTAAATAAACTTCAAATTTTCTGAATCGATTAACTTCGTCTCAGCGAGAATATCAGAAAATTATATAGAAAGTTTTTGCTAAAAATTTCCGCTCCTCTTAAAATGGAATCCTTACAGACTAAGAATTCGATTATATACTTCTTACATAATTCACTTATTTTTTTAGAAACGACGAGACAGCTACATTGAAAAGAAACATCAGCTCTCATCATTCTGAAGAATGTGTATAAGAAACGTCAAAGCATTTAAATCGTGGTCACAAGTTTGGTTTGTTATTTAAATATCGACTACTTAATAACAACGACCATATATAGATATAAAAGGCATGAGCTAGATAGATAAATATATATATATATATATATATATATATATATAGAGAGAGAGAGAGAGAGAGAGAGAGAGAGAACGGGGAATAGATAGAGAGAGAGAACGGGGAATAGATAGATAGATAGATAGATAGATAGATAGATAGATAGATAGATAGATAGATAGATAGATAGATAGATAGATAGATTAGTAAATAGGGAGGTACGTGCATACGTAGGTGTACCTAAGTGAGTGTAATATTTTATCCGGATCATTCATAAGACAATTTATTTTTCATTGCATATTG
>OZ038476.1:104992549-105087549 GCA_964036315.1 Acanthosepion esculentum | reverse complement strand
CTAGGTACCAAATAGGAAAGCGATATTTATTCTGTAGGATATACAGAAATGTGGCACAAGGCCGAAGGGGGGATTGGGAAAAAGAGACGGTCTTCATCTGTCTTAACTATAACTTAGCTAGCCGCAAACACTGACCCAATCGTACGAACATTATTCCTTACACCAAAACACCACATTCATACGAACCGTTCTTACTACAACCACCATAATACCTCACTGTCTCTATGAAAATACTAACTCGTCCCCATATTTACAATTCAATGTCTGTGGAGGGGAGGGGAATAAAATAACAATTTTAAAAAATAACCCCGATGAGCATATACAAATGAATACAAAATATTTACAAGAAACTAAAGAAAATATTTATTAGTAAATAAAACCCCCACAATTACTATGAAGATATTTATAGAAATGGCGCATGGACGCTACGTTACGGCGGTGAAAATGACTGAAGCCGAGATGTCGGATCAGGTCAATTAACATTGCAATTTCTTTTTTGTATTTTATCAAGAATCTCTAAATTCATAGCGGTAACATCAAATCGTATGTGAAAGCAATATTCAATACATGGACCAAAGGTAGATGTATAAATGTGTAAGATAGATTCGGACAAGAAAAGACGTCTAGCACGACACAGTGAACCAACTTTTAATATTCTAAACTTCAATATAATCTTTCCGTTTCAAGTCAGCGGAATACGCTAACCGGAGTAAGCGCAACGAGTATCTCCACTGGCGGTTAGCATCAGCCATGCTGATAGAAGTTAAATAAGTTTTCCAGACCTAGTTAAAAAGCAGAAACCAACATACTGATCACTACTCGCTTAAATGTTTATCTCAATGCAGTCTTCCAACTTATTATTTCCTCCCCTGTTCACGCTTTTGACAACCCAGTGTTGCTAACGAAATAACACCACCTGTCAATGATTATAGCCGTCCATTATTCACTTTATTTGCTGAAGTAAAGTGAATCTTGCCTGTGAACAAAGTCAACTGTAGTAGCAATCATTTGAAAGAGATTAGTCAGTCAGTTATGTGCTATGCGTGATACACGCTTGGGCGATCATATATCTTTGGATACATGATTGACGAGGCAGATTTTTTCCCGCAGTAGGTTGCCATTTCTTTCTGCGTTAGGCTAGTTGCCATCCAAAGCTATAGAACCCGGTCTGTTATTCCCCCATAACTGGAGAGAAGAAGGATTAATAACTTTCCCAAGGTTATTAGCACGTAAGTGAATGTAATGGATTCGGCTGGAATTCGAACTCGGCTCTCCGATTCTGCAATCCGAACCGCTATCCATTACTCCACCAAAACAGCTTTTAGATATTTACATTTTCTGCCGAGATAGTTGGGCTGTTCCACTTGCTGAACACCACATATTTTGTCTTCATGCAATTAATGCTAAGCCCTTTCTCGTCGTTTTCCTTTGCTGCCTTCTGTCGGGATTACCTTTCTTAGTTTGCTGTGAGCACCTGCGTTCAAATATTGAATTTATTTAGCCTCACTTAGAACCTAAATTTTCACCATCAGTAAACAGAAAAACAAAACTAATCAGTTAAATAAAAAAATGTTATCCTCTCTCACTTAGTCTTGTACGAGTCGAGGATGTTACGGCAGCCAGTGATGATCAACATCCTCGAGTCTGTCAGAAAGATTTGTTTTTTTTTTAACCATCACGTTATGTCAAGCGTTCTGTATTAAAATTTACTGGACAGTTATGTGCTATACGTGATACACTTAGGCGATCATGTATCTTTCAATACATGGCTGCCGAGGCAGATTTTTTCTCGTAGTAGGTCGCCATTTCTTTCTGGCGGCAGACCAGTTGCCATCAGAAGCTATAGAACCCAGTCTGCCCTGCTATTTACCCATAGTGTGCTTGATTAAATGTACGGTCAGTCAGTTATGTGACATGCGTGATACATGCTTAGGCGATCATGTATCTTTCGATACATGACTGACAAGGCAGATTTTTTCCCGTAGTAGATTGCCATTTCTTTCTGGCGTTAGAAAAGTTGCCATCCAAAGCTTTAGAACCCGGTCTGCCCTGCTATTTACTTATAGCTTTGGGGAGGGGGAAGAAGAGAATTCACATCTTTCCCAAGGGTATTAGCACGTAAGTTAATGTTATGGATTCGACTGGAATTCGAAGTCGCCTCTCCGATTACTCAGTCCGAGCCGCTATCTATTACCCCACCGCGCCTGTAAAATTATATATCATTATATATATTATTGTAAAAGTATATTCACTGTGATGTTATGTATAACGGCCCCAAATTACACATCGGAGAGATGAGTTTGAATTCTTGTCGATTTCGTTACATTCACAAATACCCTTGGAAAAGGTATGAATACATCTATTCTCCCCCATCTAGGGGTCTAATGGCAGGACAGGTTGGCAGCCAGTCTACAGCAGAATGAAACGGCAACCTTCTTTCGGGAAAATCTTCTGCCTAGGCTGTCATGAATCGAAAGAGGCATGATCGCTAAAGCTTGTATCATGTATTGCACTTAACTGATTGGCCAAAGTAAAAATATAGCGCACACAGTGACACTCAAAATGGCTTCTTTTTTTTTAATATCATGCCTTTTCAGGAAAGAGAAGTTCGTGGTTCTCCACACTTCCTTTTGTTTATTATCTGCCAAATGCCATGACATCTTTGGAAATATAACGGTGTCGTTTCCCCCCACATTCGAATTTAGGGTCTTTAGATTGACTCCCACGTACAACTAGAGAACCCAGGTGATCTTTGCTATTTTGTGCCTTATGTCATTAGTGCGAAAGTGACCACAGCAGACTAGGCGGGAATTTGATCTCGAGTCACTAATTCCATTTTCCGTGCAGATAACGATTACGTATATTAATACTATCTGACTATCACCCTATGTTAGCCGCCAAAATGTATATTTACTAAACATAGTTCAAGTATGGTTAATGAAATTTTACGTCACCCAGTGAGAGACTAACTCTCACTGGGTGCCGTAAGTAACGGGGCTGCGAGACAAGCTACCTAAGCATTGCTTTTCAGTCAGGCGTTTTTAAATTTTCCGCAATGTTAGCTTATTTCCCAACAGCCACTACTTCGTTAAACTGGTCCCAGAGTGGATGCTTCTTTGAATATTAAAATATCGATCTATTCGTCTGGTATTTGTCTTTATCTATACTCCATATACTCACGATCCTCACATCCGAATACTTCCTTATATGTTCATGTCACACGCCTCATTCAGTAACACTCTGCCTTCAGTAGCTCTTGAGCATTATTTTGGGTGAACACTAGTAACTCATTGCAACGGAGAACTGAGTAGACGGTACGGTAAAATATGTTGGAGAATTTCCAGGTTTCACGTGAAGTCATGAAACTAAGAAATTTAAGCAAAATGATCACAGTTATATGGAAAAAAAGTACCGGTCTGTTTAGGATTCCCAAGGTGAATATAGCTAAAGGTAATGACAATAATAGCCATTTCCCTATAAGGAAAAAACTTGCATTCACTGACCGAACAACCAGTTATACTTTCAGTTGAAATTTATGAAATCTTTCTCTAAAAACAATTTCAGTCGAATAGCTGTTATCGCCCTTTCCAGTATTGATGGGGGGGGTTCCTTCTTAACCTTTTATTTGAAGTGATGTGGAATTTTTAATGTTGTAACTTAGAAAAGGTTACTGAATCGAATAATCACACAAAGGTTGGTAATGAACGATAATACTTAGAACATGAACAACAAATATAAGATTCGCCAGCGGCGTATAGAATAAGTAAACTGCTAGTAGTCAAATGAATTCCACAATGAATCTCCACCTGCAGGATATCTACCAACCGTCCCAGGCGGTCATATGTCGCACAAGGCAGAATTTAATGTGAGGTATCCGAGCCCGTAGGCTCGGCCAAAAATTCCCCGTAGACACCGTATAAATAGGGGTCGGGTAGCAGTTTCCCGAGACGAGACTCTGCTCTTCAACATAGCCTCGTCTGGAGATCCTCTCTGCCCGGAGGCAGTGAGTTTGACCAGCACAGCTGGAGATGAATCTCCAACTGCATACCAACGTACAGTATTTGCTACTGCATTTACTTGAGTGGGGACATACCCATTATAGTCCGTTGTGATACCCATTTTAGCTTTTGCTGCAGTTGGTAATCCTCAAGTGATATGGTTTCTGTTATTTAGTACGGTTCCGTTTTTTTCTGATTCTGTAGGGCCAGTCCACATTATTCAAAGATGGATGATCTTTACCAAGACCCTCAATCTAAACTCGCTCAAAGCGGGTTTTTTACCATTGATTTTAGGAAGGATTTGTATACAGCTGACAGTTTAGATAATTCTGAACAGCTTAACGCCATGCATATGGCATCCATATTGAAATCTCGATTTGATGAGGCTATTTAATAAAATGATACGAGTTTTCATGTCGATAGCAGCTTTATAGTATCATTCTATGGTATTTTGATAGATGAAGCATTTTCAATCATTAATATTCACTTTGATTTCATTTTGATTTTTTTTTTCAATTTGAAAGGATATAAATTTGCTAACTACCTAAATAAAAGTGAAAACTTTAGTTAATTGCTCGGTACAATTTTCAGTGTAAAAATTGAACAGAAATAAATTTAAATTTAATGTCTATATTATTAATAATTGATATCATTTCTGTCTAGTAATTTCTAGTAATTACATCATCCCAGTATAAAATCATTTCCCATTCAATTTTTTTAGTATTTTGAATTAAAAGAAATCTGAGCATCCTGAGTTTATATCTTGATTATTTCTGAATAAACAAAATATTCTAAGATATTTTCTCAGTAGTGTTCACTCAATACAAAGCCTAACTCCCAATCAAGATAGAGGGTTATTGATTAAGATAGGTTACGTGAGTATAGAGAGGCAGAAAGGTTTGCGTGTACATAGGATAGATAATAGTTGACTCTCGACTTAAAGAGGTTAACATTTTAGCGATCAGAGATGTATCTCCTGCAGAGACTGTTCCACATTATTGTTCTTAGGAAGAAGCTATCTGAGTGAAGCTTCCGCTTTACAAATGGAATATGAAACGAAAGAGGATGAAGTCAATTCATTGTATGTAACATAGCGGGTCTCACCTGCAAAAGTCTGAACTTGTGGAACCAAAGAGTGTATTACGCCCGAACGTCTGTCATGAGAGGCTGGCAACGTTTAGTCTGTGATTGAAATGAATGATTCTTTTCCTAAAGCTTATCACTCATACAGGTTATAAAGCCAGGAAATATTTTTTAGATTGTAATAATTGTTTTGTTTTTTTTAATAATATAATATAATAATATATATTTAGTGATGCACGTCAGAGAAGAGGTGGAATCATACCTTTTCCAATGGTACTTGCGCGTAAGTCAATATAACGAACCCAGCTGGAATTGGAACTCGGATCTTTGATTAACAATTCCGAGCCATTATCCGTTACACCACCGACAAATGCAAACTTACAGCACCTGGTATTTCTAAGGGATTATCCAGCTAGGTACTCGTCAAGCTCATCGTTGCCTAACTTCACTGATCGTACGGGAATCGTTGTTTCGACGTGATATTACCCTCAACAGTTTCGTCTGTGGGCAAAGGGTTGCAGTGTGAAAAACAATTCATTGCCTACCCACCGCCACGAAAGACTCCGGTTTTCCTAAAGAGAAAAGATTGACCTATTAGGAGATTACATTTTCGTCTTCTTCTATGTGCTGTCTCTCTTCAGGGCGTGGTTGATCATGGCTCTCCACAATTTCCTATTCTTTGTAACTCTTCAGTATCTTTGTCTTTTTACAATGTGTTCTCTATTTATGTATCAGCAATTGCATAGCGAAATCTACTGTGATTGAGGTCCTGGTCTCGGTATTGGCATCATTTGAAATAGACTGATAACGACGGGTTTTCTCCATCGATTGGTAACGCACAATAAACAATTCTCATTTTCTGGAACGACCTGATGAAGAAACGAATTTTATCATTCTGGGTTGTTGCAAATGATTGAATATTGTGTTCCATTCAATTTTCTGGAAAGGGTTCATGTCATTTCCATATTACCCATGAAATTTCTCTTTTATTTGCATAAGATTTTCGTGTATCGTTTAACACGATGCATTGTGCCTTATCTGCTAAATCTATTCTACGAGTTCTCTTCCAGCAATCGCTTTCAATTGACTATTATTCAAATCAGCTGGTCTTCATAAGTGATGCTCATCAAAAATTCAGTCGATAATTATAATTTTGGTTAAACCTCTATGTGATTTAAGCATATTGTACCTGAATAAACACTTCCATTATGAAATTCCTACAGCGTTCAATGGTAGACACTCGTGCCTTTCTCTCCTATAGCCATATCCTCTTGACCTTGGTTTGAATTGACACATTCTTATTTTCCATATATCTAAATTATTATTATAAACTATGTTTTGGGAAAATGAATATTTTCTCAAAGAATTTATCTGGCATCAAGAAAATACGAACCATAAGCAAAATGTTCCCAATACACGGGTAAAAAGGCGTCAGTTTAAATGGTCGCCATCAGTATATAGTCTAAAAGTATCGGTATTATAACGTTTTATATTAGATGAAACTTTGTCCGCCATCTTAATATTTCGACTCCATTTTGAAATTTAAAAAGGAATACATTGACTAATAGCAAAATGTTCCCAATACACGGGTAAAAAGGCGTCAGTTTAAATGGTCGCCATCAGTATATAGTCTAAAAGTATCTGTATTATAACGTTTTATATTAGATGAAACTTTGTCCGCATTCTCAATATTTCGACTCCATTTTGAAATTTAAAAAGAAATACATTCACTAATAGCAAAAAAAGAGATATAAAATGATTGACTGCTCAAAAAATTATCGGCAATAGAAATTTGACTGATTTCTAGAAATTCAATTAGAAATTTATTCAAAAATTTAAATCAACAAAACCCAAGCCTTTAGTTGAAGGTATATTTCCGTTAAAAGTATAATTATACGCATGTGATTAAATATATATCGTCTTGGCTTCACTTTAAACTGACGCATTCGTTATTTCAAATAGTCATCTATCTATGTATAAAATTCTATGACTTCCTTTAGTCCGTCCCTCGCACCATCTAAAATAGCCAGACATTGACCGATCGAAACTAATTTTTTGGGAGAAGTGCAAACAAGTAAGGGGATACAAAGTGCAGCTGGTTTTACTAGGGTGCGTAGCTAATAACAATAAATGTACATTATTTTTTTGGAAAAATTAAGTTTTAATATTTAATTTTACAAAATACTAACACCATTTTAAAAACACCTTAATGATTAAAATTATAGATACTTATTTAATAAAAACGCAATATTGTTTTTTGTATATCTCTTATTTACGTTTTTATATAATATCGATTGGTTTGCGAAATTTGAACGAAACGGAAGGTTTGTAAGTCTCGACAAAATTGGTAGCGATAACATCAATAATACTAAATACTGTGAACATGTCAACATGCGCCAGTGTATTGAAAACAATTTTTATCAAATTATAATTTAGAATACTGAAAATCTCAAATAGAGACTTTAAGTTAAATGTCCACAATATATATGAACAGGGTATGGGTTAAAAGAATCAGAATGCTAAACTAAAAACCACACATTCCGGTGAATGGATGCTAGTTTAAACTTTCGTCGAGTTAATTATTACTTAACCTTGATTTTTCAGCAATTTGTGCCCAAACCGACGCATTTCAAATGCGATATTACTCTTTGCAGTCATGAACAGAAAAACGCATTTTCCTCTACTTGTATCTTCCGCTATTCAAACTTACCTCAGAAAATGTTGATCCGTTTTTGGCGCGTAGCCATGTTTAGCTTTCTTTTCGTTTCCGGTTATCCGAGCGCATACAAAAGATAGCGGAAATAGTTTTGGAAAACCAGACCAACTTGCTATTCATCTGAATGCACAATACCCTAGTCGAATGTAACGAAATGAAGAAAGAAACAGACAACAACAAAAACAAAAGTTAAGTTTAAAAATAATCCAGTCAAATCTCCTAAATAACTTTTTCCTCGTTTCGCTTAGTAAATACGCCATATGCTTTCAATAAGCCTGTTCAGATGATATGTCTGGCGGTTCCCCGAAGAGTTTAGTATATTCTTTTGCCATACGATAAGAACGAGATCGCCAGTTATTTTATTCCTAATTCCACACTAGACTGGCTTGTTAACCTGTAAACTATGTATAAATTATAAATATTTAACAGTGTATTTTTACTCTTTCTTTGTGTTACACAAAATACCGAAACTTTATGAATTTATGCGCAGTAAAAGATTGGCGGCAAGATCTCATCGTTTTACAGTTGGAATGGTTAAGTGTATTGTTTCCACTCTCCTACTTCTCGCTTGTTGAACTCACTCCCGGCTTATATATATATATATATATATAAAAGTGAACATAGAAGTCAACACTTAGAGGCGACAGTCTGTTTCATGCTAGTGCAATATATATTTCTTCATATATATATATATATGTATATATATATATATATATATATATATATATATATATATATATATATATATTATAAATTAATTGATTTAAAATATGTTTTTTTTTCGCTACACAGTGATAACCATGTTTCAAAAATGGAAGCTAAAGCCTTTGAATTCAATTTTGTTATTAAATTAATGCTCTGTAAATTTACATTGAGCACTATTGCGTAAAAATAAAAATATCTATAAGAACACCGAATTTTATATCTTACTGTTCTTTCTTTTTATTTATATATATATATATATATATATATATATATATATATATATATATATATATATATATATATATATGTATATATATATATATATATCGGAAATCAGTGAGTTTGAACAGTAAGGTAATTAACGTTTTTAAGTACTTCCTGCCACTGGTAATCTGGTATTTCTGTTAGGAAAAGTGACAACCAAGCACAATGAATCATGAGATATAAACCGGCCAGTAAACCAATGCAATTCTTTTGACCATGCGATCTACATTAATAATTGAAGAGACAATCCTTCGTAAGTGGTTACAAGGATATGGCGTGCTTTTCTTCTCGACCCCATCAACCATGTTTACATGCCGAAGACCAGATGTTTTGTGATTATATCTAGCGATGGGAAAACGCACAGTGAGATAATATATGGAATACATGATGCATTAGTGTGAAATTAACAACGATTTCTGATACTGTGATGATATATATATATATATATAAATATATATATCTGTGTGTGTGTGTGTGTGCGAGTGTGTGTGTGTGCGTGCGTGTGTAAGTGTGAAAGCAGAAGTTGAAGTCAACACATAGAGGCGACAGTTTGTCACATGCCAAACGCAATAGTCTGCCTGACGAATGAGTTAAAGCATTAAACAGGCTGTCGCCACTGGGCGTTGACTTCAATCTTCACTTTTATATTTACACACTCTCTATCCCTGATATTGATCACTTTGACCCATAAATATACCATATCTGGAAAACGATATTTTACTATTTGTATTTTTCATTCTTTTTTGTATATTCAATGCAAGATTATATATATATATATATATATATATATATATATATATATATATATATATACCTGCAGTATCCGACATGCTCAAAATCCATCCATCATGGTATTGCTGTTAATGAAGCTAATGGTGGTTCGCGCAAATTTTCCTTGACGTCAAGGACATGTCTATAACTATGTTAATTATGCTCTGGTATCTGCTGAGACAATGTTACCACTTGCTAGGCTATTATTGGCAAAGGCGTTCGGAGTTTGACTGGGTCTTAATAGATGGTGCATAGAATTTTAGACATGGTTAGACTCTTTGATTTGCTTTTGTTTATGTAAGAAAGGTTAGATTTAGTTTCGATATACATACATATATATATATATATATATATATATATATATATATACATATATATATATATATATATATATATATATATATATATATATATATACATATATACATATATATATATATATATATATATATATATATATATATATATATATATATATATATACAAGTATAGGATTGGTGTATACGGAATACATTCTAATAACCCAAAAATACTCTTCTTAAAAGAGTACAGAATAGACCAAAGATAATATAGAATTAAGGATTTTTCTAAAGTGTAAGAAAAACCCTTTATTCTACATTCAACACCATCACTTGATAAGACACTAGAAGTGTTGAAACAAATGGCTATTTTGTAGTGATTTTATAACATCTTTATGTTAAATTTTCGAATAAATTATATATATATATATATAATTTATTCGAGAATTATATATATATATATATATATATAATTTTCAATTTTATAGTAACATTTAGTATTAATCAGTTTTAGTTTAACCCTAACATTAAGGCATTAATAATTATAACAAGGTTCGTTGTCAAGATTGTTTTAAATTCTCATTTACTTGCATTTTGATTGGTCATTGTAGCTTATGTAACAGCGTTTCCCCTATCGACGCGTGTTTTGTTGATTTGAACATTTTAAAACTCTTTATTCTACATTCATCCCCATCACTTGATATGACAACAATTCTTCTTTCATGAACATTTCATTGAATACGGCAGACCAGGTGATTTGCTTTAGTTTTTTATAATTTCTCATGTGATCTAATTTTTTTTTTCTTTTCGGATGATAAATTATATAAAAACATTCCAATTGTTCTTTTTATCCGAGTGCTTTCGGCTATACATTTAGCCATTTTCAAGGTTGAAATATATTAACTGTTAACAAGAAATAGTTTGTTGTATGTATTTATATAATGTTTTTATTTTCAAAACACGTTTAAGATATTGTGTCCATGTTCATAGTTGATACTATTGAGTGTTTTTGTTTTTGTTTGTTTTTGTTTTTGTTTTTTTGCATGTAGATGATGCAATTATATTTATATTGTCAACAAGTATGTTACGAATAGGGTCCGGTAGGTCTTCGTGAATATTTAAATGAGATCCAATTGAACTATGGTCAGAAATGTGTAGTATGAGTCTTCGTGTCAAACATGTTGTCGTATGGCCTATATAATTATTTATGAATTATATATATATAAATATATATATATATTACCTTTCCAAGTTCATTGTGATTATACGTCGTCGCACGTGGGCTCTGGAACTAATTACTTTAATCTAGCCTAAGCTCTCTGTTATAGTAATCTAGGGTTAAACTAGTCTGAATCCATAAAACATAGTACAATTGTTGGGATCAAAATCCCTCGCAGGGATCTGAGAAACCAAATCCAGTTTCTATATAGCTCTATGGCAGACGTCATTTTTATCATCAGAATAACGTAGTCATTATGATAAAACTTCGAAATCGGCTACATATTGACATCGAAACTAAACTGCAAATTAAATATCTGTGGTTAGCGTCCATGACAGTTGCATCATATAGCAAGCAAATAAGACGTCTACTGAACTGTAAGCAATTGATAGTGAGTGTTCATCTCTTAGTGTTCCTTATGTGCCTGCCATGTACAAGATTAAACTTTATTTTAATATTCAAGGCGCATGTTAGTAAAATGTAGAAAAGTAGCCGAACAAATAATATAATGCAACAAATTGATAAGCTGTTGATTTCGCCTCTTTATGGCGGGCTTTCTTCACGTCAGAATGAGAGACAAACCTCTGTGTAAGAAAGACCCTTTGCTGATTAGAAGTGAAAAGAAAACATTAAGAAGGCAGATGCATTGAAAGTGCACTGATCTCACAATACAGTCAACCTCATACCGTGTTCATATAGAATATCGCTAATAGAGAAAATAAATTAGAGTAATTTCTAATCCAGCAGATGTTAACGGCTTCAACACAAAAGCATGCTACATGTGATAAATATATATTATGAATTTATTTATTATTACCTAATTCTCGAAATCCCAATGCAGTTCCCTTTACGCACGTGTTTGTCTCTCATTCCAAGCTGAAAACGTCTTCTATATAAAGAGGTGAAACTCGTTCTCTGAATAGCGTTTCTACTTTGACACATTATCTCCATGGGTATGACGGTAAACTACATACGGCAGCAAGTCCTTTGATCGGGAGATTCGGGGTTTTGGGGAGCGTACAATCTCTTAATTTCTATTGTTCCCAGGTTTGCCACTGACCCGGGTGGTAGCACTTGTTAGGGTCTCAGATTTGGATAAATAGTGAATTCCTAAATAAAAATCAACAGTACATTTTCATAGTAAAATGACCAATAATACAATTTTATAGAAAAATGACAATCAATGAAACTCTAAAAAAATAGATATACATTTTTATATTAAAATTACCAACAATATATTTTTCTAGTGAAATAGTGAATACATTTTATGATCTAAAAAATATATACCTAAAAAGAATACATTTACACTGAGAGTATAAACCGATATACAAAATATCTGTAGCTGAAAGCATAAAATTATATACAAAATATTTAGATTTCGGCATTAAATAACCTATAGAGTTTGATATGTCACTAAACAAAATCAACCAAACCTCCACAATATCCAATGTGTATTTTTATACTAATTATATTTAGTTCAGTCTCGCACAAGACTAACTTGTAATACACTGTTATATACTGCTCCACGACAGGTGTTGAAAGAATGTTATCAGTAGCTCATTTTGGAACAAAGCCATAATTGTCGAACATGCTTCTCCTTTTGTACTGTCTGTTATAACAATCCCTACATAATTAAATTTTAGCTCATGCGCGATTTAAAGATTTCCAATTTGTTTTATGCATACTGAATTGTGGCTCTTGGTAACTACCATGAATTATGTCTTCTTAAAATTGACCGTTAGTCCTTTCTTCATGCGTTCACTTACTATCTCCAGGTGGCCCAACAGCACAGTTTCTTCTGCGTAATGAATTAGTCGAATGATTTCACAAGACCAATTTTCTAAATACTTCTCCAAGTCATGTGTTCAAAGAATAAATTCTGTAAGTACTGAAGATTCTTAATTTAGTTTCGGCGAGTACAAGACTACACTGCAAGATATCCTGAACGGGCACTTGTCTAGACCTTTTTCATATTAACGCAGGTGTATCACAGGACTCCATCACAGGTCCTACCTTGTTTTTAATTTTCATTAACCTTTCCTTTGGCATCAGCTCTCAAATTAGTATCTACGCTGATGATACAACCATTTACTCTTACCTCGACAGTAAGGCTGATCAGCCCGACAAACCCAAAATAGTAGCCGATGTTAAAAAGGACTGGGACAAAAGGTGACTTGTTTATTTTAACGCCCCCAAAACAACACTACTCTCCATTAATCATCTGATGCTAACCTCTAGGAAAGTGACTCGTTGCGCCTTCTCGGACTAATGTTCTCAGCTGACATGAAGTGGAAAAACTATATTGAATTCATTGCTAGGTCAGCTGTTAAGAAAGTTAGTTCTCTGTGCTGTGTGATAAATTTTTCTCTCTAGAATCTATTATACATATCTATGTCCACGCTTAGAATATTGTTACACAATATGCTCCCGTGCCACTGCTATTTACCTTGAGCGCCTTGAAAAAAATTCAAAGAGGAATCAGCAATATTATCGGTCCTCATCTGGCGAATCGGCTTCAGTCACTTTCCCACCGCCGTTGTCTCTCTGTGTTTTTTCTATAAATACTTTCATGGTAATTTTTTTCGAATAAGTATTGAACTTAGACTTTTTTAATTTATGCGCAATACAAGACTGGCGTCGAGATCACAACAATTTACAGTTGAGCTGGCTAGATGTAGCCGTAAATTCTATACTAATAGTTTTTTTTCCCGCGTTTTTCCGTTTATGGGACTCCCGGTTCCATGCTTTCCGGCCAGCTTTAATCTGCAAAAAATTAAATACAATGTCAATCACTATCTACTCTCCTCATGATTACTCTTTACTCTTCCCGCTCATTATCAATATTTCTGTTCCTAATTATCCCCCCTCCCCAGTAACACCCTTGTGTTTTAGCGGCTTTACTACCTTGCTTGGGTTGAAACTGATTTTTTAAAAATTATTTGAAAAAGAAAATCGGCTTATTTTCAATAATTCACTCTATTTTTAGTTTTGTGTGGTACATGTCCAAAAGGAAAGAGACCTAGTTGAAATTGAACCTACAGCTGTATTAGCTTGTTAACCACTGCAACGCGAATATGTATTTATACTAATATCTACTAGACTCCGATCTAATCGGTCAATATACAACTAATGCCAGGCGTCTTGTTCGTATCGACCTTGATGTTAATATCTAGTGCTGCTACGTCGCTTACTACACTACTCGGTGAAGCATTCACTGAATAGATCTGGAGTTGGGTAGACGAGAAAACAATAGTTATTTTGAATGGAGAATGAGCATACCCAGCAAGAATCACTTTGTGGAACACCCTTGAAAATCGATTCCTTTCTCAGTTGTTTACTACACTGAAGATAGGGATTCCTACACAAGTAAATCAATTCACAACACATCTCTGTAAGTCGACTATCCAAATACCCAAGCGACGGACACGGTTGTCAAAAATCAATTAACCACCTATTCATAATTAATGACATTTATTTCTAGTATTCTAGTATTCTGTATGTATACCGGTCGTAATCAATATCCACAAACACCCCCATATATATATATATATATATATATATATATATATATATATATATATATATATATATATATAAGGAATATCAGATGTATGTGTACGTATAGTGGCATATATGTATGGACATGTAAATGTATATATATATATGTATGTATGAAGTATGAAGATATGTACGCATACGTGTGTTGGACAGCATGATTTATTCCATTGGGTGCTCTGGTATTACCCACAATCGTTAAATCTATAACTCAACTAATTTGCATTAATCTTAACGGGTTTAAGTTTAAATCTCCCATTGCTTATTAATAATATTGGACACCTGCAGTACAAAAACTATTTATTGTGAATCCCAGAAAAACATGCTCGAGGCTTTTATAAGAAACAACACATAGTAGGAACTGATATTAAACTACAAACAAGTCCTGGCTATAAATAAACTTCCCCAAACTAGACTGCTTCCCCACCACGGGATAAGATACCTTACGCCCCCACCAATCGTTAACACAAACCCATTCCCATTAACAAGGCGTCTACCAGAAGAGGACTAACATTGAAAATAAATTTAAGACAATGCTCCTTGACAGACATTTTTGATGATGATTTTTTTGTTTTTGTTTTTTGTTTTTTTGCTGTAAAACATATAAAAGGAGTATACATATTATATATATATATATATATATATATATATATATATATATATATATATATATATATATATATATAATATGTATATTCCTTTTCTTACATATATAACATTGGTGTATTTCAAATAATTTTAAAAGTGCTTTTTAATACACACAAAAATGACATTTACAACCACTTTACAGCCTGTATTCCTTTTGAATAATGTGGAAGGAGGAATAAATTTCGGAAGAGTCCAAAATATACAACCACCCATTTTGAAAAACTGCTGAGTATGAATGAGATTTTAAATGGGTAACTAAATAGAAAAATGTTATTGTATATATATATATACATACATATATATATATATATATATATATATATATATATATATATATATATATATATATATATATATATATATATATATATATATATATATATATATATAATGGAAAAGAAAGTAAAGAAAGCATTTTAAAAATAAATTCCTTCAATCTAGGATGAAATATGAATTTAGACAGACACAATGTTTATATTTTCCACAACTAAATACATATATATATATATATATATATATATATATATATATATATATATATATATATATATATATATATATATATCTGTGTGTGTGTGTGTGTGTGTGTGTGTGTGTGTGTGTGTGTGTGTGGACAGGTTTTGTTAAATTAAGTATTATCCAGTGTATGCCTGTTATTTTATGTAATTTTCTTGTAAGATTTTAAATATCCATAATAATATTGTGGCTGAATGTTTAAATTTTTTTTCCGTTAAATCAATTTTGTTAAGGCAATTTCCATTGTTTCAGTCATTACCAAGTACTGGGTGATATCAGTATGACTACAATCTGGAATTTTATTGAGACACTCCATTTAAAATACGAAAAAAATAGCAGAAAGATCTTGTCAGTTGCATTTTAAAACACGTGTTTAAATAGATTCTGGTCGCTTCCTGAATTCCTCTTCCGGTTCCTGCTTTCCTGTAAATTACGATCTTCAGAAATTTAAATGCAATCTTTTGTCTCCGTGAATCTTGCTCTTTATCCTTTCTGTTTCTTTCACTATCACAAACACGTTGCATTCTCATGACTTTTATTGCCTTCCTTGCAGTGAAATGATCAAAATGGTAATAAAATGCATGAACGCAGTGCCAGATCGATCACAAAGTCATAAAGTGAACTGCATGAGCACCATGACGTCATCTTATGTTATACGATAAAGCTACATACGTATATTAATTCAAAGTTGTCATTCCCTTAGACTAACCACGGCTAGCGAACCCCGTCTACCCTTGCTATTTAAGGTGGATATATATGGATTCATACCTTTCGCAAGCATATTTGTTGTGTAATTGAACGACACGAGAAATACATATATATATATATATATATATATATATATATATATATATATATATATATATATATATATATATATATATATGATGTATGCATACTACTTGAAATATTCACACCGCAACTGACTTACCAAATTTTTTTATTTTTCTTTCACAAAATATTACTAATGTTTGGAAAGTGAGTCGGCCTAGAAACATTTCAATACACACACACACACACACACACAAACACACACACACACACAAACACACACACACACATATATATATATATATATACCACCTTATCTGAATCGTCTTCAAGAAGCGAGAGAAAGATCTAAAAGGTCAGTCAATCAAACAGTGCTCATACCAAAATCTTTACTCTTGCTCCATATGCAGCCTCCTTTGTAAATCACTACCGAGTCTTAACTGCCACTTAAGATTAAGATTATCGCATAAAATTAAATGAATCAATTAAGATGTCACATCCAAACCGACGGGAGAATCCATTATATATATATATATACATATACATACATATATATATATATATATATATATATATATGTAGTCGACTCTCCTGTCGTATACGATGTATGAGGGTCAAGCAGCTCAATTCCTAGGAACCGACAGCATGACACCAGCATATGTGATTTGATTATAGTGGTGAACGCTTTATGCAGAACCAACTACACTTTTCGAAGGGCCAAATACAGAGACTTGTGCACTACGTGCCAAAAGGTCCCCAAATAACATCCGCAGGTTTTGAATTCAGAGTTGTCCTTCTCCTAGACCAGTTACCATCCAAGGCTATAGAACCCAGTCTGTTCTGCTAATTACCAATACCTGGAGGGAGAAGAAGACGATGCATACCTTTCTCAAGGGTATTAGCACGTAAGTGTATGTAATGGATTCGACTGGATTTCGAACTCCGTTCACCACCATATATATATATATATAGATATATATAGATATATATATATATATATATATATATATATATATAGAGAGAGAGAGAGAGAGAGATAGATGTGTGTTTGTGTGTGTGTGTGTGTGTGTGTGTGTGTGTGCAAGCAAGCGCTCATAAAAAGAGTTATTATTATTATTTGCTTGAGAAGCGTTAATTTAAGCCAGACTGGTGACACTCATTACTAAAACCAGAAAAGATAAAAGTATCATTCCAAGAGGGATTTTTTTAAATGTCTGATAACGTTACTAATTATGCTTATTGAACGTATACCTCATTTTTTTTTCGATGGATGTACATATGAAAATAAATTTCACAAACAGTAATTTTTTCAGCCTGCACTAATGTTAATGTTCTTTGCTGATGCATTAATATCCTATCTGATTTTGCGTTTGTCCATAGTTTCTGTAAAAGAAACAGAGCATGCTGTAGAAACAAGTTCCATTTTTATGGATACTGATGAAAATTGTTCTTTGCTCAATTAGTTTAAAATATACTACAAAGGAGATATGAAATCAACGTCTGGGAATATTGGCGCCATATAATCCTTCCATTCTCGACATTTCCCCAATTTTTGACCTGATTCCAAACACTAAGCATAACTCAATAAATAGCCATTCAGAAAAGTTTAATATACTGTATTTATTTATTCGCGAAATACTGATGTTAATGGCATATCATAATATTATCAGATAACGTAACAAAAAGTTTGTCTATCCTTCCAGTTTTGGGGGTTTTCTTTTTATTGACGCGAAATAAATGAAGAAATAGCAAAAGAAATTTATCATTGACCTAAGAAATTATTCCCACAACGAGATATATATGTCTAGTTTAATTTTCTGTCTTAACTGTTAATGTAAAAATTGGAGCCCGTTACATTCAGCACAAGTCCACAGCCGGTCATCACCAGCCATCGTTTACGGCGTGCATCCACACGTGACCAATTTCCAAATGAAACCGCTAGAATCACTTTTGACCAATACGGTTATTAACTTCAGTCCTACTTTGGGCTGAATCTGCTGCTATTGTTTCACATAAAACTTAGTACAATAGCAAGCTCTAAAAATCAAAATTTGAATAGTTTTACTGGGTACTGATGTATGCAAATACGTTTAGTTGCATCTTAACGCACAAACTGAAGCGGTTCACGTTCAACACAAGTCCTCAGTTGGTCATTACCAATGTTTACAAACTATTCTTTAAGCGACGCATCCACAAGTGACACGTTTACAGTTAAGGTATTGCTGTTCCTTTCCTTATTGGATGCCTGGTCATGTGATTTAAAAATTGTGTATTCTGGAATCAAGCCCTCTTATATATATGACGCCTCTTTTAAATTATATGATCAGGTAGCCAAAAAAGAAATTAACCACAGTACTTTGTCAGTCGTCTTTAATGAAACTTATATAAATGAAGGGTTGCTGCCAAAACACGCAATCATTAAATGACATGACCGAGCAGAAAACAAGGAAAGATAACCGCAGTACCTTGTCAGTCGTCTTTAATGTAACATATAAAAGAGGGGTTGCTGCCCAAATACAAAATTATTAAATTACATTATCCGGCAGCCAACAAAGAATGTAACCTCAGTACCGTGTCGGTCTAATGAAAATCGTATATATATATATATATATATATATATATATATATATATATATATATATATATATATATATATATATATGAGATGGTGAGGATCAAAAGGTATATTTATTATCAGTATAAATTTTACATCGAGCACTGTTTTATTACTGTGAGTATGATGAGTTAAATATAAAATACGCACAAAATGCAGAGCCTAAAATATAATAATAATAATAATTATTATTATTATTATTATTATTATTATTATTATTTATATTATTATTATTATTATTATTATTATTATTATTATTATTATTATTATTATTATTATTATTATTATCGAGAAATTGTCCAAATACAAGGACCTGGAGATCGCGATTAACAGGATGTCGGGAATGAAGGCTGAAACTGTACCAATAGTAATCGGAGCTCTGGGCCTCGTGAGAAAAGCAATGGACAATTTTACTAACAATGTCCCAGGTAGCATCAACATACAAGGTGCCCAGTAGAACGCCCAATTATGAACATCTTATAGACTAAAAAAAAATGCTATCAATTAAGTAACAACTCTCCTATAGGGCCTAAGGACCATAGTTTGGGCCCTGATCTACAGGATAAAACGCAGAAAACATGGATGTTCCAGATCGGAATAAAGAATATTCCTCATTACCACTTGATAATTATTTATTTGCCTGAAACTGCCAGTAGCTGAAGTGGTGTTCGTTTAAAATTATTATTATTAATAATAATAATAATACATACATACATACATACATACACACACGTATATATATATATATATATATATATATATATATATATATATATATATATATATATATATATATATATATATATATATATATATATATATATATATATACACAGAGACACACACACACACACACATATAGGAAAATGTATGACAAAGTTCTAAAAGTTTTCTTGTGAAAATTTTCATCCTTTAGGACTTCATCACACTAAATTTATGTTGGTGCGACTACACTTATGCACGAACCAGGAATGCTGAGAATATTAAATTCCACATTGTCATACATTTTCCCCAATATTATTCTTGATATATAAATATATATATCGTTACCTCTTACACACGCACTCATATATCTATCTTTATATATATATATATATATATATATATATATATATATGTATATGTGTGTGTGTGTGTGTGTGTGTGTGTGTGTGTGTGTGTGTGTGTGTGTGCGTGTGTGTGTATCGCTTTTTGCGGAATGACAATTCCATAAAGTAAATGCTTACCGTCAGATATCTCCTAAGATTTACCAAAATTTCGTATGGTTTCCAACATAAAAAATTCATTTATTTGATACTTACTAAGTTTTTCTTAGTGTATTACAAGACCACAAACTCTCAAGAGAAATTTAATTATTTTTTCTATCTTTTCTGGCTTTCTTAGAACCATTTTCTAAGAGTTCATCTCTGACGTAACTAACTACATTTATCATAAGCATTACAATGGCAGCATATTTGCCAAGATGTCTGGCAGCCTGTAAGGGTGGGGAGGTGGATTCATGCTTTTCTTGCCATAATGCTAACTGAAAAAACATTCATTTTTAAGCGGAATTCAGATTCAATTTTCGGATTGTCTTTTTTTCCAGACCGATGAAAATTACAAGATTTTAGGTGTTTTTATTGACAACAGATTGCAGAATTCATTGTATGACTGCACTGCTTAAAATCGTGGCAAATTTGTCTTTTCAATGGTCAGGAATTAAGACAAGGTTTACAAAAAGAAAGAAAATTATCTATGAAAATTATCGAGTAATGGAAACAAAACATGTGTGTCTACGTAACGTTTTAGTTCATTTTCAAATTAGCTCTGATCCACGCACTACAGTTAAGCGAGTCCCGAAGTTATAATTCCACAAAGCAAGACTATTTTTGCATGTATACTTGGTACAAAAGTGGCAGAAGAAGATTTTAAAAGTCAATATATACTCTAAATCGAAATCAACGCTTAGAAATCACGGAGAGGTCAGGGTGTAGGTAACGCATCATGAAGAATGCACGATGGCTTATTATCTAATTGAATCTTTAAAGCTTGTTCTTCGAAGCCCTATGTTCATGTGTTTACCTGCGTGTGGACAGTTCTTTTGTTTCATTTACTGAAAATGATCACTTAACATGTAATATAATCTCAATACGATGTCTAGCTTAGATTTGTACATATTTCCCTTTGTACTATTACAATGTATTGCGATTTGACTACTGGGAATCTCTTTGCGTGCAAATCTGTCCGTCGATTGCTTTTAATATAATTAGATTTCCCCAATTTATCCACATTTTTTTTATTTCTTGTTTATTCATACATCTCAGCCTGTATATACAACACAAATCCATATACATATTTAAATATATACAGGGTGTAACATCAAAATTGTCCAAATCGTTTAACAGCATAATTATCCAATTGTTAGATTAAGCTTTGAACCGTTGTATCTTAGAAAGATATTTTTATATCACTATTGATCTCTACTTTGAATAATGACAATGCATTTACCTCTAAGTTCAAATGATGATCACTCTTGCTGTTGGGATCATCTGACCCAGTTTTCCTCTCTACTTTTCTCTCTTTTATAAATTTATTCACCGTTCTCTTAATGGCTCTTGAATGGACTTTGGAGATGAAAGGCAGTGCATGAATATTTGTACCCTTACCTTAATGATTTTTCCCCTCACGATTGCTTAGTTAGGAAGACATATTAGGGGTGACACAAAAGGATTTTAACCTGTTCTTTTCTTTTTTCTAGATGAATAACTCAAAGGATTTTTCACTGATTCTTATGACAAATGGTCTCAAGATGGCTAAACGTCTTATCTGAAAATCTGGAAAAAGAAACTCATTTAGTCTAGTGGTTTTTAGATATTAAACATTTTGTGGGATGGACAATTATCGTATGTTGTAACACGATTTGGACAATTTTTCTGTTACACTCGGTATATATAAAATTGCAATAAAAGTACAGAATAAAAAATAAAATCAGGGTTACTTAAGTTTAGCACTCGAATCGAAGGATCATCAGGCCAGATTCAAATTGCTAGTCCTACTTAGTTCGCGGCGTCGACCTTAAATCTGGAGATGCAATAATAATTTTTCACTATAATCAAATCATATGTGCTGATGTCTGGCTGTCGGTTCCTAGGAACTGAGCTGCTTGACCCTCATACGTCGAATACGAGAGAGTCTACCACCATATATATATATATATATATATATATATATATAGATAGATAGAGAGAGAGAGAGAGAGAGAGATAGATAGATAGATAGATAGATAGATAGATAGATAGATAGATAGATAGATAGATAGATAGATAGATAGATAGATAGAAAAATGATAAAATATAGTTTTAAAGTATGCTATATTCATGGTCTAATATCAGAATTAGAGTGTATTAATATAGAAATATAGAGGTGGACACAAATGTCAAACCGAGCCTTGATTCTTTCTTGCCTTTAATAAGTCCCGTTAGTGTCCAAATTTCTAAGCACACTTTCCTCATTATGTACCTTATAATTTTTCCACTGTCTCTTCTTGATGTTAAATATAAGGACATTTTTGGTTCCCTTTTCACTAAAACTTTATATGATCACTCCATTGTATTCTCAACACCATTCGGTAGAACTACACATTTATCACCTCAAGTTTCTTCTGCATCTGAGCTATATGAGGAGACTGTTATTTCCTAACAGTTCAGTACTATTTTCTTTATTTCTAACGAAATTTTCCTGTTTCTTAATACTTTGCTTAGCTTTTGGAAAGCAAGTTTGGCTTTCCCAATGCACGTTCAGATTTCACTTGTCCGCTTTTAAAATACATCTCAGATATTTAAATCGCTGTATTTGCTTGATTTTGGTATCTCAATAGACCAGTTGCCATCCAAGGCTATAGAACCCGGTCTGTCCTGCTATTTACCCGTAGCTGGGGAGAGAGAAGAAGAAGATTCATACCTTTCCCAAGGATTTTAGCACATAAGCAATGGATTCGACTGGAATTCGAACTCGGCTCCGCTTTCCATTACCTCATCGTGTCTCCACGGTTTGGGGTAATGGGTAGCAGCTCAGAATGGCAACTGGTCTACCGCAGAAAGAAATGGCAACCTACTGCAGGAAAAAATATTCCTCGTCAGTCATGTACAGAAATGTGCATGATCGCCTAAGTATGTATCACGCATGGCACATAACTGTCTGATCAGGCAATCTCAATCCCACATTTGTTTCAGTGTGTAATGATAATTCTGCACCTCGAAATATTCACATATATATCATTAGGTCCTGACGTGTTAAAAGTATAGATAGATAAGCTATGCAAAATACACTAGTACGAATATCGAACTATCTAACGGTCTACAGACTTAGAATTCTGCAGCTGGTTCTACTCGGTTGAAAGGTGAAAAAAAAAACTCCCAATTTCGTAAGCGGTGCAAATTATAGCGAAAAGAACTGGACACATTCACGTTAGGCCTGGCGCCATTTTTTTTAATCAATTATGAAACAATGGTTTTAACGATCTATTATTTTGAACAACTGCTTTATAATTATTTTACTGCCTGGAAGTTACCGATAATTTCTATGGCGTCCGTGTTTTTAATGCTGCAAAAACCTGAAGAATGCCGGAGGCCGAAACATTAGAAATTAGATGAGCAATCAAAATGAGGACTAAATGAAGAGGAGTCTAATGATAATCTTCACTTTAGCTCTTTGATTTTTTGTAAGAAGACGACGAAAAGTCTAGTGAATATCATTTTATGGCGACCTCCAGATTTAGCGTCCAGTTTGAGCGCTCATTTTTAAGCCATTGCATCGATGGAGGGAGAGAAAGAGAGAAGGAGAGATAGAGGAAGAGAGAAATACCAAAATAAAAATAATAAAAACAATAATCTCGTAAATATATAAATATACAAACCGAAGTAGATAGATAGATGGAGAGAGAGCTAACTAGATAGATAATGAACAGACGGTCAGAGCTAGCTAAGTAGATAGATAGATAGATAGATAATGAATAGACTGCCATATATATATATATATATATATATATATATATATATATATATATATATATATATATATATAATAAACAGACTATCATAGATAGTTAGAGAGAGAGACATATTGAACAGACTGTCAAATATAGATAGATAGATAGATAGATAGATAGATAGATAGATAGATAGATAGATAGATAGATAGATAGATAGATAGATAATGATCGAACTGATAGCTAGCTAGCCAACTAGATAGGCAGAAACAGACTCAGGTGTTAACAGTGTGAAATTGACAGGCTAGTTAGATACCAAAATAAAATACAATGATATTGCGCATGCCCAAACGTGTATAAGAGGAGAGTCGGTGATGACGTCACCATCAATTATGATAGCTATGATATGAACAAACTGAACAATACTTGCCGTAATAAGGGGAATGATAATTAATTTCATTATTGGATATAGGGAACATTCTTAATGCAGTCAGTTTTATCGTTTTAACGATTTACAATAACTGTCGGTTAATTTTAGAAAAAATAATTGGTTCATCACTAAATAAATAATAGTTTCCTTAATTAGTTATGAATTTTTTTACCCAAGTATTTTCTACTCGACTCTTGACAAAGGATCAAGTGACAACATGTATTCTCTTCAGGTTCTTAAAGATTATTAACAGTGCTGGGATTTAAGAGTATTTTTATTGTTTTTTTTTGTTGTTGTTGCTTTTTTTACTTTCCTAAAACAGTATTTATGTCCAGTCTCTTCGTAGGAGAAAAGGTTAGCGAACGTTACCTTGATGTTTATAAATGTACGCAACCCTTTCGCAAAGGGTTTGCCATTTCTCTATTTTCTCATTCCTTACTAATTATATCCGAACTTAATATTGAATAATATTCTACTGTTCTAGTTTATTAGAAAAATGTTTAGATAATTCATTCTAAGTCAGTTTAGCACAGCTAGGATCCGCCACACCGTGGTCACCGAAGTGACCAGCCTCATTTGCTTAGCCTCATTTCCCTGTTCATCTATCTATATATCTATATATCTATCTATCTATCTATCTATCTATATATATATATATATATATATATATATATATATATATATATATCTATGACAGTCTGTTCATCTATCCATTTACCTATCGAATCTATCTTTGACGGTCTGTTCATTATGTATCTATCTACCTACCTACCTACCTACCTACCTGCCTACCTATCTATCTATCTATCTATCTATCTATCGTTGACAGTGTATTCATTATCTATCTATCTATCTATCTATCTATCTATCTATCTATCTATCTATCTATCTATCTATCTATCCATCTAGGCTGCTGTTCTATCAGTATGTTCCACTCAAATAGCATTCTCTAACAAACTGCTACTTTGTCGAACCGACTCCCAAGAGGAATGTTTCACGACCACTACAATCTTAACCACTTCAAGTCTAAGGTTAACCGTTATTTTCCCTACATATGCTCATAAACCCAGCATCTTACCATTCACACAACAACCTATTTCAGTACCCCTTGAGTAGCGCTTAAGCCTTGCATCAGGGTGAATATTAGAAAAAAAAAATTATGATTATCAGTCATTGATCAACAAAATGTAAAATTCGGGGAACGTTCTTCACACCAACGGAATGTAGAACATTTCAATGTGGTGTAATGGTTAACAAGCTTGCCTAACTAGATCAGTTTACGAATAAGTAGTGAATTCGATATTTACTGCGTACCACTTTCGGCCTTGTGCCACACCTAAGATACGCTTAGAAAATCGCCATACAAACGGTGTGTGTACGCAGTACGGTGATTCCTGTCTGTAAATGTTTGAACTGGCGAAACTAAGAGGTGTATCTCGTCTGAACATTTGCCATGGAAATAGTGACAGAGTAAGCGATAGGTTTAGACGTTTCAGCTGTGTGAAAGAGACTCGAAAAATATATTTTGTAGGACTAACAAATATAAATTCTATTCTAAGATGTTGCACTTGAAAGAAATTACATTTCATAGGAGACAATATTATTTATTTCATATCATCATCGAGCGAACACGGAACTTTTGTCCATCGCAGTGAACGGGTGTTCGCTCGAGAAGGCCCCGTGGATTGAACGCCTATTGTCTAACACTAAACCTCAAGTGGTACACGTAAATTAGATCCATCGATAAAGATACCGGGAAAATGGTCGGTTCCTTGTAGCGCTCCAGGGTCCTCCTGCTATCCTCTACCTTTACAAGAGGCAGATCAGGCCGAAAATAGAATACTGCAGCTTTGTATGGGGTGGTGTTGACAGGTCTCCACATTTTCCAGTCTCGATAAAGTTCAGAAGCGTCTATGCGGCCTTGCCGGTGATGAATCTATTCTATCTTGTAACACCTTTGTCACAAATGAAATGCTCGAAACCTCTCGCGATTCTATCACTATTTCCGAATTAGCACACTTGAATGTTAAAGATGAAGGGTAGAGTTTGATGTCAAGTTTTAAAGAACAATAATAAACTACAAGAAAACGGAGTGCATGGCCGCCAGTAAGAGGATGAGCCCGAAATGCGATCTGAAGGTCGGGAACACTAGAATCAAGAAGACGCGGAAGTTTAAACACCTGCGAAGCGTCTTGACAGAGGACGGTAAGTGCGACACTGATATCCGTAGACGTATTGGGATGGGCAAGGGTACATATTCCAAAAGTTGGGCAGAATACTGCGAGACAGGAGGATATCTTTGGTACCAAAGAGAAGAATACTGAACTGTTACGTGACATCTGTCCTTCTTTACCGCAGCGAATTTTGAACGATTTCCACAAAGATGAAGAAGAGACTCGAGGCGACAGAGATGTGATTTTACAGAAGGGTGCTAAGAATATCACGGACCGTGCGTGTGAGCAACGATGAGATTTTAGAGAGGTTGAAAACAAGGAGGAGGCTTATACTTAATATCAGGAAGAGGAAGCTGAAGTTTCTGGGGCACTGTTGAGTCTTGACTCATTGTTGAATCTCGCCTATTGCATGGAATAATAATGCAACACAAAATGTACTTAGAACAAGAATGTATTATAACAAGAAAGTGTACACAATAAGTACATATAGTATTTCTGTATATTTCTGGGAAGACGTTCCTGGAGAATGTGTTGACTAGTCGCAGTCGATCAGAGTCTCTAGTTGGATCTCGTGATTCCTCCCCCTCGTCTTCCGGTACCAACCACTATTTATATAGTTGGTAGTCACCTATGCAGATTAGGTGGATCCTACACAACAGGCACATAATGAGGAGAATCTGATACTCAAGGGTTGAATAGAGGGAAAGAGAGACAAGGGAAAACACCGCGTGGCATACCTGGCGGACTTAAACAAGTGGATGACAGAACATGTTCTGTGAGAGGAAGCAAAGGAAAGGAACTTGATAGTTGTATTGGATAGAGGCAGCTGGCGAGTCCTGATCGCCTAAGTCCTGAAAGAACATGGCACATGTAAAGAAAGAAGATTCTATATTCGTTTAGTTCAACATCTCTTAAAAGGATTTTTTTGAAAGTTCTTGTTTATCTTAATGTAATAATTCTTTTTTTCATTTGATTTTAAAAACACATTTTTTTTTTTTTTGCTGTTCGTTTAAAACTATTTTATGGAAAACGTCCAAGAGTTTTTTTTTTTCGCGCATAAAACTTATAGAAAAGTTTTGGAATTCGAAGATGGAGTTTTCTGATTGATTTTGAAAATTAATGACAGTAATGATTACAGAACAATGACAAAACTTGGCTCAAATGCATTGGCATAGTCTGAGACCAAAAACATTGTCAGTCTTCTGTAGCGACCTTCATCTTCCGCATTTTCTTATTTTTCTACTATGTGCTATGCCGCTTACTCTAGCCAATTCAACTGTAAAACAATGAGACCTTATTGCAAACTTAGCACAAAATCTAAGTACCATAGAGCTAAGTTAATCAGAACAATTACTGTGAAAGTATTCATAGAAAAGGCAGTGGGAAGTTACATTACGGTTGTGGAAATGTGACTGAAGCCAGGATGCCAGGTCAGAACAAATGTGCAAGTGAGTTTTATTTTTGATACTTCCCCTGGTCAAATTTAAGCGCATTCCTAAAATTGCCCGTTGCCGCCAAGATCTATCTTATTCTTTTATAAGTCTACCATTTGTGCATGCATTGAATATTGCCGCTACACATGGTTTGCTGCTTCTGCTATGTATCTAGAGGTTCTTGACAATATCCCAAATAAAATCTGCAATTTCATCGGTCCTGACCTGGCATCTCAGCTTCAGCCACTTTCCCACCGCCATAACGTAGTTTCCGTGTTACGTTTCTATAGATATTTTCATAGCATTTGTTCTGTTGAGCTTTGTTAGAAAGACTTTATGAATTGAAGCGTGCTAGAATTGCATATACATTGTTACTATTTTACATTTGGAACTGCTAGATGAAACCGTAAGTTCTATGCTAACAGTTTTTTCTATCGCACCTCTCGCTTGTGGAACTCTCTCCCGGCTTCTTGCTTTCCAGTCAACCTTGATCTTCAAAAGTTTAAATGTAATATCAATTATTATCTTCTGCCTTCATTCCTCTTCTTTTAAATATCTATCTCCTTAATATTGTTTTTATTATTCTCATATCCGTTCAAACCCAATAACACCTGTTGTTTTAGTGACTATATTGGTTTGCTTGGAGTGAAATAATTAAAATAAAAGACATAACCCAATTAGATATAATAGATCGATACTGATAAAATACCTTTGGTTTTCTAAACCACTACCCACAATCAAGGTTGAAGCCAAACCGCATGTAGCACATACAAATTCAAACCTACACTATTATATATCATGTATTCACTGAGACTTTATTAATTAATACATTTTACGAGTTTTCCGTTTTACCAGTTGGAATTAATTATTCAAGAACGATAAAACGTGCAATCACTTTAATGATTACATATATTCATAACTATATTAAAAGCATCCCTATCGGGCGGAAAATAAGCTAGCTCCTGCAGAGGGCTCTTGATTGGGTCTTCAGCTTGTTGAGGAATTCGATAGTCCCCAAATATTTGCATATTCTTAGTATTGGAAGCTCTCCTGGCTACCGTTTGATCTGGGTTTTCATTTTCACGGGATTTTTTTCCTCGCTGCAGTCTTGGCTCTTTTGATCAAAATCTGGTCCTCTGTTGGCGGAGATATCTTTTTGCAAGCCACAGTGCTGCCGTATGCGATAGGCAACACTAAACTACAGAAGAACTCAAAACCGGTGGCTGCATTTAAGTAATGCATTAATATTTAAGCTTTCCTTTTAAAAGTTCAACGATAATTCGTCTGTCGCCAAGAAAATTTGATGTACGTAAGTCCTTACTTTCAGTAGAAACAATTATTTCTATTTCATGGCTGACTTTCACTGGATTTTGCAATTAATTTTAATTATTCCTATATTTATGTCCAAGTTATAAAAATTGTTTTCGTAGCAAAAAATTTATCGCAAAAAACAAAATCGCCGAAAACAATCGCAGTATTAAAAACGTGGGGATCTCAAATTTCAGGAATACTGGTCCATACCCTACCCGGAATGTTTTTAACTTACTCATGGTGTTGGTTTGATTCCATAATAGCATTGTATGTTGGGCTACGGTCTCTAGAAGTAAAGTTGAAAAAGTGTGATAAACTGACTTTCGGGTTTATTGAAACAGAAGTACCGACTCTCTCTAACCCCCCACCCCTCAAAAAAACAAAAGAAAACGGATATATAGTTGTAAGTAAATATCAAAACTTTCATTGTACTTTCTCTGGGTGAATACATAATTTAAATGTTATATTAATATTTCGCGAGTTGATTGTTTAATACGTATGTCATTTCTGCTTGAAAAACTTTATGCAAAAACGAATTCAATATCTGTGTGTAGGAGGTAAATAAAAGCATGTTTTTGCTTCGCTCCCAGAAGAATTAGTATTAGACCACTTTTAGTGATTCTTTGGCTTGATATAGTTAATAAATTAACTATAATTACCCAAAATAGATTAAATTTTATATCAAAATCAATATTGAACATTTTTCTCTTAAAATTCTTAAATTACTTTTTTCCCACCGGAGGCCACTTTACCAATTATTATGGGCGCTGTGCTGATAACACAGGTGTGCCTCGTTGGAATAAGAATGGTCTTGAACAAAAATAAACATTCTTTAACAAGTGTCCCAAGAATTGGGACTTACGATAAACCTTTCTAAAACAGAATCTATAACTTGGAATTGGAATGAAAGTAGTGATGATTAATGCACAAAATCCATCATAAAAATCCAGAATGTGGATTTGGAATTCAAATGTCTTATAATAAATTTAGTATAGATTAAGGAAATTCTACCTACAATATTCCGCGTTAGAAGTAGTCTTGTCCGACACGGCAAGATTCTTCAAAACCGAAATATTATCTTGTGAACACGACTCATGTTTTTCAATAACCTCGTCAGAACGACACTTTCATATGGATGTCGTGAATGGCATCTTCCTCTTCGCAAATGTCTCAACATAGATGCAACCGTTTTTTTTTCTTCTGATCGGTGATTAAAAATGGGTTTAAGCGAATGAATCCTTTAGTCTTAAATGAAACAAACCTTTCGTCAGATCTTATAGACTTGCACTGCAGAATTCAAATACCAAATCCACTTGAAGTTTTTCAAAAGCAGTAACAACTAAAATGGGGAACACATGTAACTAGAAGCGAAAATAATCAATTAATACAGACATTGACATTCCACACTACCTTACTCATTTCTCTTGGTCTTTCTTCAGTTCACTCCCTTAACGAGTCAGCCCTCGTGACTTGGTATAAGACAAAGTAGTAAATCAATGTATTCTGTTTGCACAAATTCTAATTTTAAATGATACTTCACATGTAAAGTGTTTATTTTTTTCTTTACATTGATAATACTCTCCACATGAGACGAACTGTTCCTTGTTTTTATAATTATTATTATTATTTCTTCTTCCTTCGACTTCTGTTGAATACGCATATCCTTTCGAGTCCCAATCAGAGACTTAAGGTCAGAGATGGCTTCATGATAGTTTCCACTTGATTATTATTGTAATAAAAACAAAACAAAACCTAAGATCACACTCATTTTACATAAATCCCTTGGTAATGTGTGATCTGTAATTGTGAAAACATTTTTGTATTTCTTTAAGGCATGGGCTACCAGGAATCCCTTCAACGTGTCAATTGGAAGCTTTTCCAATAAATACGAGGGCTCTGCAACTGGAATTATTGATGTCCTCATGTACCACATTTTTCACAGTTCCACTTCAAGATCCCTGTATTTTGATAGTTTTATTATTATTATTATTATTATCATTATTTTTATTATTATTATTATTATTATTATTATTATTATTATTATTATTATTATTATTATTATTATTTCCTTTGATTCTTTTTGCATACTCCTTTCATCCGGAGTCCCAAGCAGAAACCTAAGCTCAAGAATCGCATCATGACATTTTCCACTGAACATTTTTGTAAATAAAAATAAAACAACCTAAGATCACACACATTGTACATAAATAAATCCCTTCGTAAGATGTGAGCTGTACTTGTGAGAACATTGTTTTGTATTTCTTTAAAGCTACAATGAGTGTATCGGGACCTTTTCCAAACTAACCACAACTAGAATTATTGATGTCTTCATATATCACATTATTATTATTATTATTATTATTATTATTATTATTATTATTATTATTATTATTTCCTTTGATTTCCGATGTATACTCATTTCTTTCCGGATCCCGAACAGAGACCTAAGGTACAGAAATGACATCATCACATTTTCCACTGAGCAAATTTGAAAAAAAAAGTATTATTATTATTATTATTATTATTATTATTATTATTATAACAAGGATTTCTCATAAAGGACCAATGATTTTCGGCGGTACCAGATGATTTACCATATATGAATATCTTAAAGCACTCCTATTTTAATCAGTTAGAAAAAAAAAAAGTAATACCTGAAAAGATATACCTGTAATGGCGAAACACTACATGGTAACCGTCTCTTCGTCATGCTAAACAGCAGCCAAAAACAAGAATGTAGGGTATATTAACGATTGTGACGTTTTACTTTATAGACATCTATACGCCTCCGTTGCTTTTTATATAGAGTAAAGATTTTTTTCAACGTTCTTTCCTAATGATTTCTAATGTAATCATTTATTTATTTAATGTCATGTCCCTTCTGATTAATGAATATCCATGAATTCTCAAGAAGGATAGATGCGAGGTTAACTGTTTCTCTCCTCACAGGTTTGCATTCGAAGTAATACTACTCCTAGAATGGCTGCTAGAGAAGCCATTCAACCCTGTATTTTAAACCTATAACTGCTAGAGATGAGGCCATTCGTTCAAGTGAATGTAACAGACAAGGTCGGAAGTTGAACTCAAGTCGGGAATTTCATTTTTTTTAGCAATAAATGTTACGCTAACCACACGTCGTTGAATTTGTGATGGTAGCTTATTCACTGAGTCTCTCTGCTTTTTTTGCCTTGAATATGTGTATCAAGTTCTCCAACTTCTCTTTCCTCACTATATGTTCCATAAATTTACTTGTCATAAAACCATTTTCCTGAATAAGCCCAGGTTGAATAGAACCCATAAAATCTTGCATGTGCATCTTTACGTAGTTGATAGAGCGAAACAATGATTACGCCCATATAACGTTGAAGCACGTACTGTCACCAAGGCAACGTCGAGCTTGGTCAGTACCTAGATGGGTGACCGGTTGGGAATATCAGGTGCTGTAAGCTTAGCTGTGCGGGTGGTGTAATGAATAATGGCTAGGAAATGTTAAGTGGAGTGCCGAGTTCCAATTCTAGTTGGGTTCCTTATGCCAAAAATACCATTGGGAAAGGTATGAATCCACCTCTTCTCTCCCCAGATGTATGTGAATTAGTAAGACCTTTATCACTGAATCAATACGATCTGAAAAAAATCATAAAACTGGAAATACATTTTAGCTTTAAATAACTTGCGAAGGGGTGATAAACCATAAAAACAAATCACTCAATAAAAACATCAACATAGGCATTACTGACAGGATTCGGCTATAGTTTATATCATTCAGTTAGAGATCATTATTTCGGAAGCATTTGATTTGCCTTTTCGTAAGCGAAATTATTTGCATACAATGAAGGTAATAATAATAATAATAATAATAATAATAATAATAATAATAATCGTTATATTTCTCCAGTTTGCTCTGCCAATTTATCTCCCCTCTGTCTTTACTACAAATATTTTTTGGCAATAGCTTTGACGAGCATTTTTCCCCTTGGTGCCCCGACTACATGAAGTGAAGAGTCCTACTAAATTAGCAATTAGGTCCCACCGTTTTACTGTTGAAATCGCTAAATGCAACCACCAACTCTTCTCCAACGGTTTCTTTTCTCACACCTCTCCCCTATGGGACTCATTTCTCTTTTCTTGGTTCTCTGATAACTAGAATCTTTAAAAATTGAAATACAACGTCAATCGCCATCTTCTGTCTTCCTGAACCTTGTTCCTTTTTTGTCCTTTCCTCAATCCTCCCTATTCTCTTTCTCCTGCGCAGGAGCTCATATGCCTAGAAAAGTGTTGTCTCTAACCAGCTATCATCAATTAGCTGAAACATCTAAGAGTCGGAGATGATATCAAATAAAATAAAAACTGGTACGAACAATATAAATTACAATTTAATTAAAAATCTTTTAAAAATAGCTGCAATTCGAGCGTAATAGAGCTTCATAATAACATTTCCTGTAAATGCCTTTTGATTTGAACGATAGAAATGTGTAGACAGAACTTTGAGATTGTTCATATCTTTTAAGAACTATTCCATCAAGATTATTCTGTAACCTCGGGTAAAGGTGGTAATCAGATGAACCACGATTTTCATTGTTTGTCCCAGTCGAGGCTTTTATACAATAGTTCTTCGATCTTTCAAGATATGATCTCTGTTTCATGGGTTTATCATGATAGAACACCAAAACTTGGCCACTGATCAAACTGGGTCTCTTAACCTTCAAATAAGTCTATAAACCTACGAACTGTTGACAATTTCTATCTGGTGTAAATGCCTCTCCTGAATGTTAGAATTTGTGGGTAGCTAATATCTGGATAATAATATTATAATATTATATATATATATATATATATATATATATATATATATATATATATATATATATATATATATATATATATATATATATATATATATATGTGCGAGTGTGTGTGTGTGTGTGTGGAATTTATAGATTTTAGTTTCAATCGGAAATTATGCATTTATATATATATATATATATATATATATATATATATATATATATATATATATATATATATATATATATATATATATATTGCCATAAAAAGACAAAAATTAATTTTATTACCACTAAGTTAATGAACTCAGCTCCCCGATTTCAAAATCTGGTCGAGTTTGTTGTGATCACTTACCCAACAGTCAGCGTACGGAAGGCATGTATCAATCGCTCCATACTTCAGCTTTGTGTAAAATAGCAGGGCATACAGACCGACCTAATTTGGGGTTGAATCTAGTTTAATATAAGGACCTTTCTGCATTCAAAACCGTAGAGAACTACTCATGACAATTTAGAGATGATAAAAGAATAGAAAGTTTCAGACCCATAATCAACTAGCGTTGTGAAGGCATACGGCAATTAAAAATATGTTTTTAATCTATCGTGCCTTAGTGTAGAATATATATATATATATATATATATATATATATATATATATATATATATATATATATATATATATATATATATATGTATATATATATGTTTGTGTGTGTGTGTATATATATATATATATATATATATATATATATATATATATATATATTACTTCAAACCTCATTATAGTGGATACTTCGTATTTGAAATAGACGCCATATCGGCCTGCACATTCGAGAAATGGTAATTAAAAAATGCATTCCCCAACAGGGATTGAACATGCGTCTCCCTTTGTAATTGGAAAGCTTATTTTCGTCCAATGTGTTTTACAGCACTGTTACGAAGTACGTCAGTGCAAGCATCAAAGGGTGGTTTACCCCATAAATACAGACTGGATCCCTATCTGGGCACGTATTTTCTTTTCTTGGATGTCTGGCATGCGCAGACCAATACAAGTAACACACACTGATTAATATATAAAAATGTGTCGTTCATGAAATATGTATCCTAACGTTTGAAATAATAAAAATTAATGAAGGATAAATCCATTAATTCTCTCTCTCTCTTTCTCTTTGTCTCTCTTGTTCTCTCTCTTTCTTTGTCTCTCTCTCTCTCTTTTTTCTCCCTCTTTCTCTATTTCTTTCTCTCTATCTTTCTCTGTCTCTCTCTTTATATTTATAAATATATATATGTGTGTGTGTGTGTGTGTATAACATTTTTCTATTAATTACGCATTTACAATCTCATTCATTCTTCAAAATGAATGGTTAAAGTTATTTAAAATACACCAATATTATATAGGTAAGAAAAGGAATATATATATATATATATATATATATATATATATATATATATATATACATATATATATATATATATACAATAACATTTTTCTATTTATTTACACATTTGAAATCTCATTCATGCTCAGCAATTTTTCAAAATGGATGGTTGTATATTTTGGACTCTTCCGAAATTTATGCCTCCCTCCACATTTTTCATAAGGAATACAGGCTGTAAAGTGGCTGGAAATGTCATTTTTCTGTGTATTAAAAAGCACTTTTGAAATTATTTGAAATACACCAATGTTATATACGTAACAAAACGGATATACATATTATATGAACTATGGATACTAGTGACAATATCGAGTGGCAACAGTATGCTTCATGCTTGAACGCAATCTCCATGGGTCGGAATATAAGCTCGACTATTTATATATGTTAATCACTGTGGCATTATGGGTAACAAGAACAGTTATAATAATACTCCAATGTCTAGCTATAATGCAGCCAACATAACCTGAAGATTGCGGTCAAGCATGAAACCGACCGACATCCATCGGTGTTCGCATCAGTGGCCCCACTTCTTATAGTTAAACTAACTCTATCCTGAATATTGGGCATACCGCAAAACTATATTTTTCATACATTCCTTACACGGCTACTTTCATGAATCTCACGCGACAGCGTGCCTCAAGAGCCATTTCCTTTTAGTATTACGGGTAAGATCTGGGGAGATTCTTCGTCCCAGTTTCCTTTATTTGTGTATATCCCACCTGCTTTACTAATTAAGGGAGTCCTCGTTTTTCATATAGGATGATGACGTTAAAGATTTACGAAGAATCCATGGATTAAAGCGATAAGTCTGACGGACCAAAGCTTCTGAATTCAGATTTCACTTGGGGATCCAGTATAAAATAATTTTATTTAATGCAAACATATGCTCCCATTCGCAAACAGACTGAAATGAGATAATCTCTTTAAAATTATTTCATTCGAAGCAAGACGAAACGAAAGTGGATACTGGGTGTAACAGAATCTGAAAAAATCCTTATTATGAAGGGAGGACAATAAAATAAAAGGAATAAAGGAAACAGAAGCTGACGAAACCGATTAAGAAAGAAAGAAAGAAAGAAAGAAAGAAAGAAAGAAAGAAAGAACGAGAGCAGAGAGAAATGGGAAAGGTAGATGAACAGAAAAAGCGAACGAAAGTCGAGAAATAATTGAAAGAAAGAAAAAAGAAAGAAAGAAAGAAATAAAGAAGGAAAAAGCGAGCGAGCAGTAAAAAAGAAAACGAGCGAGGAAAAAAAAAGAAAGAAAGAAATCTAAGAAAAAAGAGAGGAAAAAGAAAGAAAGAAAACAAAGAAAAAATGTAAGGAAGAAAGAAAATAAGTAAAAGAAAGTTCAGAAGAAAATAAAAAGTAAGAAAGAAAGTGGTGTATGATACAAAGAAGGATAGAAGAAAAGAAAGAAAGAAAAAAGAATAAGAAAAATAAAGAAAGAAAAGGGGAGATGTATGGATACCTAGATAAATAGACTGAGATAACATCAAATCAACAGAGGAGAACAAAATAAACCAAATGATGTCTGGTCACACTGGATAAATTGCGACTTAATTTACTTATGTTGACTTGACGCTACAACGTCTATAGTTTTGATATTGACATTAGTTTAATAAATCCTACCCGTATTATCAGGCAGTTGCATAAAAAATTGAGCCTAAATATCTTCGACTGCTCGCATTCTTCTATGTTTGACGCTTTTTGATGTAATACGAGGATAAAAATAACCTTCACGACTGTCATCATAGACGTCTGAATATCTTTGTCATTAGTTGTACTAACGGATTCAGTTATTAAGAGTTTCTCATTCTTAATTAAAAACTATTGTAATTACAATATCTTTCTCATTATCTCTCCTGCTGATATTGATCGATATGAATGTACCGATAAGATTAATAGCCAATAACATAAAGGCATTTCATTTCACTGATTCTTTTGGTATTATTACTATTATTATTTGACGTCTTCTCCGACTCTGAGATGTTCCGTCCGTAGCTTAGAAACACACTTCCCTTAACATATGTAGCTGTTCTATGTAGCATTGCCACCTTGCGCAATCCTAATGATGTCAGCCATCTCCAAAATATCTTGCGAGGCAGAAACGTTTCTGGAAATAGGGACTATTTCCAGAAACGTGTGTGCCAACTTCATATATTTACACGGCTTGTTCTGCCAGCTCTCCATACTTTCAATTTTCGCCTCCTCCTACTTCGCGATGTTCTTATACGATGGTACCGCAACGCTTATCAGGATCCACTCATGTCCGCTCCTGTGCACCAGTTTGTTATCAGGGCGATTGTACTCTAAGCGCTTGTCAGTAAAGATGTTCGTAACCTACATGATAGTTATTCTCTGCCACTGATGGTGAATGCTTGTGTCATTTCTCTGAGCACCCGAGGCCATACTTCTTGAACATTTGCCAATGTATTCTGAGAGATTATTATTATTATTATTATTGTGAGTCGTAGCATTTTACCAGAGTTCCTGATTGCCAAGTTAATGGTCTATGAGTAAAAAGGTGCTATGTAGGAAAGTTAACTATGTACATTTGGGACGTTCCCTTTGGATAGAGAGGGTTTTACAGATAATATATGTAGTTCCGAACAAATTTTATAGTTCTGAGATGCTAATGTGTCCAGGAACTTTACTCACATAATTTTCGGTAGCCTTTTTTTTATTCTACCCAATCTCGCTATCACCACAGAGATAATCATAGCTTAAAGTTTTCACATAATTTTTACTTCGATTTGCAAGTCCTTATAATCTGGCAGTTTTTTAAATTCTTTTTTAGAAACATTGGAATGATGTGGACAATTCATATCAATTAATTGTCAGGTTTCTTTCTTTTCATTATTATTATTATTATTATTATTATTATTATTATTATTATTTTTTCTATTTTTTCTGCTTTGTTGTATGACACAATCCTTCACCAAATCTTTTACCTGAGACATGAGGTAAAGGACGAGTTTTCTTAGAATGGGAGATATTTTTTCTGAATATTTTCAATCTCAGATACTCAGTTGGCTTTGGGGGGGTTCTCATTGTATGTATCAGTATTCCTTTCAATCATTCCTAGTACTCGTATTATTACTGGCATATATGTTATGTTTAATACCACATTCTTGCAATTTATGTTTCCAGTTCTTTACATTTTGAAATTATCAGATGTCATTAATCAAGCAGAATGGCTATGACGATGAAATAGCAAGTTTTTATGTTTTTTATTAGTATACTGGGTCTACAGGCTTGTATAATTAGGTCAGTATGTATAGTGAAATTCCAGAACACTATTATTGTTGTTATTAAATGAAATCGAAGTATGTTTAACAAATGGCACCGGAGGGGAATATAGGAAGCCCAATGTAACCATCATGACAACCAGACATATGCTTAACATATAAATTTGCTCGATATGGTGATAAATTTTGATAAAAACAGCATATGATCCCGAGGTTGAAATAACTTCAAGTCGGGTAGTCAAGTCCCCTTTCGACCACTGGTTTCCAACCTTTGCTTGGCCATGCCCTACCTAGGTATCTCTAAAATCCTGATGCCCTCCACCGTGACACACAATTCTTATTATTCAAAAAGTAAGCCCCTATTCATATGGAGGAAGTCTAAAAAGCCATTAACTTGGTCTAAACAAGCTTTCAAAGAACATGTCATCATGAAAGAGGGAAAGAAAATGAAAGACAGTTGAAGAACTAAGGAAGAAATTGCTAAGAAATTGTTAAAAAATTATATATATATATATATATATATATATATATATATATATATGTGTGTGTGTGTGTGTACGTGTGTGCGTGTGTGTGTGAGTTTTTGTGTGTGTGTGTTAATTGATGCATAGGAAAGAAGAGTTACATAAATGATTCAAAGTTCTTTAGTATTTATGCTTGTAGCTAAAAAAAAACAGTGCTCGATACAGATGTAGAGCTTAAATTATAAATGAAACCTATAAATAAGTAAAACATTTCTTTAGGTACTTATTCTAAACATCGCTAAAGAATTAAAGTGTACTCAAATTATCAAGTTTAATATTGAAATTAAACTTTAGTTTAATTTCAATAATAAGTTTCGATTAATTTCAATATTAAGTTTCAATATTAAGCTTAAGTTTCGAAACAGTAATTTCTGTCACGATGGAATCATATTTTTTTTTTAATTATAAAATATATATATATATATATATATATATATATATATATATATATATATATATACAGTAAATACGTATTTAAACATGTACATACATCTACACAAATATTTGTATGTATGCATACTGTATATGCACCGTATGTATTAACATGTGTTTATATATCGCCACAAATTTGTAAAGGTACTTTTGATATACATTTTATAAGTGTGGCTAAATCCAACGACAGTTCTTTGCAAAACATTTTTTTTATTTTTATATTTCGAGAGATTTTCCTGATTTTCCAATGAAAGTGCAAACATAAATTGTCTTTTCGACTTCGCATTTCCAGCTGTCATAAGCCATTATCAAAGAATTTTGTGTTTTCGTTTTTCAAATATTGCGATTTCACGCATCGGTTTGGATTTTTCTTAAGTATCATATCTTCTCGTGTCAGTTCGTGTTTTCGTGTCGTATCGTTCTTTTTATGAAATATATTTACTATTTTGTTCCAAAATTTCATGACATTTTATTGATGTTGTGCGGTTTCATTTTATGCTCAATACTTCTATTTTTCGTTGTCATTTAGTACAGTTTATGTGACATTGTAATGACTGGATATGTTTTGTTGTGCTCTGTGGCAATTTTCTACTTAAATGAACATGTTAACTGGTGCGATAATGTAGTGGTTGTTTAACCCAAATATGCATTATTTGGATTATGATTAGTGATACTTTCTCCAATAAGTGAGCAAGCGAATTCAGAGAATATTGATTTGTTGAAATTAATGTTTTGTATTATTTGTGGTGATCATTTTGGACACTATAATTTTTACAATAGGAGATTAAATCAATTTATATATATATATATATATATATAGATATATATATATATATGTGTGTGTGTGTGTGTGTGTGTGTGTGTGTGTGTGTGTGTGTGTGTGTGTGTGTGTGTGTAAGGAGCGATGGGTAAATTGTCGCCATTTTATATCTTTAATTTCGTGCATTCGTTTTTCATTTTGTCGACTGCACAGTATAGTAGAGTCAATTCGGCACAATTTATGCGAATAAGTGCACCATGACGCAATTCACTCCGCCAGATATTTGTAAACGGCTTGCTGTACTGCTTGGCATTCGCGCCGGAAGATCCAGTACGAACATTTCAGAATGTTTGGGCGTCAATCAGAGGACAATTCAGAGGATTCGTAAAGAGTTGGATGAGTCTAATGATGATTACGAAGGTTCGAGCTCGGAAAACTCACTCTGATCGCTCTGATTAGAAAAGTGTTGGTGATGGCTTCAGACCAAACACAGAGGCCTACATAAAGTGTTTAAGGAGATAGTGCTGCCTTGAGTCAAGGGGGTGGCTACTGGAAGTCCATATGTCTGGCAACAGGACTCTGAAGCATGCCATACAAGGAGAACCCAGTCTCTTCTGTCAGACAATTTCCGCGACCACATCACTACACACATCTGTCTACCTAACTCGACCGTCTGCAACAGCCTTGTTAGGTGTGGAACGCAGTTAAGCGAGAGAACAACAAAACTTCTTTTAACATCAAAGATGAACTGAAGGTAAGATTTATGGTAGCATTCAACTACTTAAACAGAGTTCAGAAGAGATTAAGGAGATTCCTAAGTCTTCTGGAGGCCGTGGTTGAAGTCAGTGGGGATTTTATTGAATACATTTACTCGTTAATATTTCAAGATATTTTTGTAGAATTTTGGTGAATATATCTGTTAAAATGAGATGTCAGTGTTATTTTCATTTTTGAGTAATTTAGACAACTATCTATAGCATCCTATATATATATATATATATATATATATATATATATATATATATATATATATATATATATATATATATATATATATATACAGGAATCGTTTATTAATACGTGTTTAAATAGTGACGACAGAAAATTCTTTTAAACATTTTGTTAACTTATTTATATATAAAGGAATGTATGTCTGAGTCCTATAAATCGAATGGAAATGAAACGTTTCCGCCCATACTTGTGGACAATCCCCAAACAATCATGTGGGTGGTATTCATTTTTCAATTTTTATTTTTAAATTCTTAAGAAGAAGAAGAAGAAGAAGAAGAAGAAGAAGAAGAAGAAGAAGAAAACGTTGGCATGAGAAATGAACTTGAATTGTTTTCCCGTCGATGGGTGTAACATATTTTTTTAAAAACTTTATAGTACCTTATCAGGTGAGTTCTCGTGTTTTGTTCAGATGTTCACTCAACCAACCTCTCCACCGTCAGCCACCATAAGTGCAGTGGGAGAGAACAATCGGACAGAGCGCAGAGATCGAGCCTCCTGCCTTTCCCCAGAGTATAGGCGATATGTAAATGTGAAAAGTCTAATGCGCATGTGCATCGAGATAAGACGCATATTTTAACCAATCTACTGTTCCGTTTTTTTTTGTTTTGTTTTTTCCTTCTTTTAATATTCGTCTGGAACAAGTGTTAAGAATACCAACCAGGAATGTTTGTATCGACTTTAGTCTTCGTTTCGAATTTCGCCTTGGAAAACCAAAGACTGTATCTCTTCATTGTTCGTATAGCCAGCAGTTTCAAAGAATTTTGTTAATAACAAAATATACAGGACGCTTCGTTGCGCAGTAATGGCGAGCAATTTTGTCCGGCAGGCAATAACTTCTGCCAATTTGAATTCCGGAATTTTGTCCTAATTCAATACTGCACGCTTAGCCTGGGAAAGAGAAATAATGGGTTTCTGAAATGTCTTGTTGTGCATTGATGGTTAACATATTTGGCTTGCATTCGTTCTGAAAATCCTTTCTGAATATTCCATATTTATGGCCTTTTATTAACAAAGCTTATCAGCAAAAATTTGAATTCATTTTGCCGACTCTGTTTTCCGTGCTGATGAACACTTTGCTAAATGTGCGCTGCACCTTCTCATACTATATGGTTAATTTTCATTCATTTAATCAAGGATGACCCTCGGGGATCTATCCTCGGATCTCTATCCTTGGATCTACGTTTCTACTCATTTTTACTACCGACCTTTCTACTCTTTTTTTATTACCGAACTTCCCGATGACATCATTTCTCGACAAAGCCAAATTGGCAGATAATCTCGAAAATGAGATGAAAAATTAATAACCGCTATTGATCCCTTCCTATTTCTTCTGACGGTATAAGATCTTTCCTCTTTTTATTACGGATCAGGCAACATAACACTATCAAAAACCGGAAATGACCAAACACTTTATTTTTACCAACATCATAGATTTTGATTTTTTTCGGATGGAAATGGCGAGAGATAACCGCAGATTCTATGCTAACAGTTTCTTCTCTCACACTTCTCGCTTGTGTCACTGTCTTTCGGTTTCTTGTTTTTTAATTTGATCTTCAAAAATTTAAGTGCAACGTCAACGTTTTTTGTCTTCTTATTTCCTGTTCTTTTGTTGTTCTTTCGCCTTAATATTTATTTTTCTCATATTTTCTCATTCAGTAACCACCTGCGTTTTACCGGATTTATTGCCTTGCTTGGGGTGTAATGATTTTAAAAAATGAAATTGATTATATTCTTTATGATGTAAACACAGCATTTTGGTCAATCTATTCTTCAACCTTCGTCTTCCCCGCTAAAGTTAAAAACCATATTGAGAAACATATATCAAGCTCAACGGGCGACACATTCATTAAATTCATAAAATTAAAGCTTGCACATAACCAACGGATTTTTACATTCCCCCCACATCTTTCTTCAGCAACTGGTGTTGGAAACTAAAGAAGCCTAGTAACCGCGATTAATTTGTTCTTCCTCTGAAGACAGTGATCAGTTCTTTACCACATGTGAAAGCTAGTGTATTGAATGCTAATCTTAAAGGTTTTATTTAGACAACTGGCACTACCCGTTCTTCCTACTCGTATTTATCCTAATCCTGTCCTATATTTTGTCCTATATTTGTCCTATTCTGGCTTATGGTAAGCTAAATTCAGTTATTTTAAGATCCTCAATATTTCAGTGGATTAAATAACGGTGTACTCGTCATTGTCACTTGTGTATGATGTTCGAGAAAAGTAAAAGTAATAATTTCGTATTTTGAAGAAAGAATAGTATTCTCCAATAGAAATACTGGTTTGACATATTATTTACTAAGCATAGCTTAGATGTGACACAAAGCAAAAAGTAAGGAGCGCCCAGTAAGGATAGAAATCACTACTTAGCCGTAATTGATATAGCGAAACAATCTTTCTAGCAGTCAAATCAAAACACAAACCCAAGCTTCCTAAACCAAAACACTAAGCATAGCTTAGCTGTGGCACAAGTCCACAAGTATGGATCACTCAGTGAGGAATGATCTCACTACTATGCCGTAATTGATCTAGCGAATCAAGCTTCCTAACCCTTAAACCAAAACACTAAGGGTAGCTTAGCTGTGACACTAGTCCACAAGAACGGATCACTCAGTGAGGAATGATCTCATTACTATGTCGTAATTGAACTACCGAATCAAGCTTCCTAACCCTTAAACCAAAACACTAAGGGTGGCTTAGCTGTGGCAAAAGTCTCCATTTTCTTAGATTTATCTCCTTCTGCGTAACATCGAGAAACGTTCAAATTACAGTCGTTTTTTTAACCTCACTTACGCGCAAATACTCTTGGAAAAGTTATGAATACATCTCCTTTCCTAGCTGTCAATTAAATAGTAGGACGTAACTGGAAAAAGTACTGTTATTCTCAAATGTTAATGCAGTATTCACTAGCAAGAAAATATCTTTTTATAATCCAATATATGTTTCAACTTAAAACGAATTGATAAGGCGTAAAAAATAAATCGATCAATAAACCTTCAGCAAATTCCTTTCGCAATCTCGTAGTATTTTACTCTTTGCTCACCCTCATACGTCCATATCTCTGTCCCCCACTGTCGCTTTTTCTGTCTATTTTTCTTTATCTATCTCGCCCTCTATTTCTCTCTCTCTTTCTCTCTCTATCTCTGTCCCTCTCTCTCTCTCTCTCTCTCTCTCTCTCTCTCTCTATATATATATATATATATATATATATATATATATATATATATATAGATAGATAGATAGATAGATACATACATACATACATACATATGTCTATCTATCTATCAATATAATCTCTTTCTCTCTTTATATATATATATATATATATATATATATATATATATATATATATATATATATATATATATATATCCAAGAAAGAATACTGTGACTTTAGAATTTCAGTTTTCTATTTCTGACTAGTCCTGTATACACCGTCTCTTCATCTAACTTAAATCTAATATAAATATGTCTCCATTAACCATGTCCTGAAGAAGGTCTATTTGACCGAAACGTCTGACGTCGACAGAATAACAAAAACAAAAACAAAATATAAAAAACAGTAAACTCACATATTCGGATTTTGCTTTGTCTTTCCCACATTTTCATCATATATATATATATATATATATATATTGAATATGCATATCCGACATCGTTACCACTACACTGATTTTCATGTTAAATGCACTCTTCAGTTGCTGAGTGTATATTGACAATTAGTTAATTTGAAAATATATCAGTTTATCGTAATGCTGGCGTAGTTAATCACTATTTATATAGTGATATAATCTGATAAACTGATATATTTTCAAATTGTTTAACGGTCATTATACACTCAGCACCTGAAGATTGCCTTTGGTATGCAACTCCGAGTAGTGCAAACCGTGTGCGATATACATTAACTCTTTCTAATATAAAATTATATGCTGCCTATTTTATTATGTTCATGAAAAACAATTGATCTGCAGTAAAGAATTCCTGAGAAAAAAACTAATAAGACATATCACTCTGTTAATTGAACTATCTACTTAGTTCATGTCATGTTAACCGAAAAACACTTATAATAAAAAATTCGTGGATTTACCAAATTACAAAATTCAAAAAGTTCTCACTTGTAATATTTGAACTTATCGTTGCGATTTGCACGGTCCAACACTACATAGCCGTTAATAAATAGCTCATTCTTAAAAACATCTTTCGGTCGGAAAAGCACATTTATTTCGTCTTCCAGTTTTGATTCTAAAGGAAAAAATACAGCCTGAAGATGAATGTGTGAAGCATTTGAAAGTACTAACTGAATTAAAAAATACATCATATCTATTTTATACATAAGGATCTCATCATTCAGTGGATTATTAGTAGTATAATGCTTATAATTATGTCTACGAGCGAAGGGATTTCGCCAATAATCGCATTAATATTGCTAATTGATTCAAGGTATGATTAACTGTTTGCAATATAAAATTATATGCTGCCTATTTTATTTATATATATATATATATATATATATATATATATATATATATATATATATATATATTTGTCTCTCAGTGACCATATATTAGACACATCGTTTGTCTTCCTCTTCCTCTCTTTCGCCTTTTCTATATATATATATATATATATATATATATATATATATATATATATATATATATATATATATATATATATATATCGCAGCCTGTTCATTATCTATCTATCTATCCTATCTGCCCAATTCCAGCCCCCAATTCGGACTTCATTAGTAGATTGGCTATTCCCAATGCCCGCAGTCGCAATTCTTATTAGCCAACACTGCCATTTTGAATGCCAAATTTCGTTATGGTTTTGGTCATAAGAAAGGATGCCTTTTTTTCCACGAACACGTCCTCGGCTTCCTGTGGTTCATTTAGGTAAATATCTACCTGGCTTCACATCCATATGCTTTTGTCTGCTATTAAACACGTTTGTGCATACAGAAACGGAGCAAGCTGTAGCCGATCAAAGGCTTCTTTTTTTTAAACAATGTTTATCTGCAGAAAGTGGTTAGATCGCCAACTATGAATGTTTATGCCGGCTTTAGTTTTCGTTTCGCATTTTGCCTCGGAGAAACAAAGTATATTTATTCTTTGTATTATTCTTATAGCCAATAGTTTAAGAATGTCGTGCTAATAACCAGATATACATAGAAAGCTTGGTTTTGCAGAAGTGGCTAGCATTTTTGTCTCGCATACTATTACTTGCGCCAAAAATGGGATCCTCATTCGATTCTGTAAGCTCAGGCTGGCAAATCGCAATATGTTTCTGGAATGTTTTCCACATAACCTACCAAACTTTTCGTAAGAAGCAATTACAGAGAATTGGTACATATATTGTGCCACAAGGTCTCCAAATAACTCTCCTCAGGTGGTGAATTGTGAGTATTCCTTCTCCTAGGTTGATTTCCATCCAAAGGGTATAGGGTCCCGTCTCCTCTACTCTTTAACCATAGGACGGTGGTGTAATGGATCGTGGCTATGAATGAGAAATCGGAAATCCGAGTTCAAATTCCAGTCGTGTTTATATATTCACTTACGCGCGCGTAAATATCCTTGGGAAAGGTATGATTCAATCTCATATATATATATATATATATATATATATATATATATATATATATATATATATATATATATATATGAGTGTTTGTATAGGAGTGCGTGACTACGCATCTGACATGTCAAAAAATTACCGCTCTGCCATCCATTCACACAAATTCATTAGTTAGGCTACTTCGAGCGTTCATGGCTCTCCACAACTTCGTATCATTTGTAAATCTTTGTAAGTTTTGCCTTTTAGCTATCCATCCCAATCCCTGTTCTCTCATACATTCAAACAAGCTCGAGAGGTAGGTTACTCGCTGTTTCCCCTCTGTGTATCTTGTTTTCAATTTGTCCTGTGAGTGTTAAATTCTCCCACCCTGCTTTCTCTTTATGTTTACGAAGAATTCTCAACTGTTTCTTTCTGATTTTATGTATATCATTTTAGTTGTCATTTTCTTTTTCTTTAAAACCATCTCGTTGGTTTCATATTCAGTCCATGGTATTACGGCAACCATCTGTAGAATCTCAACTCTTTACAACGCTTTAAGTCGACTCTTCATCTTTAAGGCAAATATCCAATATTTTACTGCCATGGAGGAGCATAGATATGAGGTAGCATTTCAGAACTCTTTATTTTTAACGGAATTTTCCAGTCTTTGAATTTACTTTTTGGGGCTCCTTGATGTCATTTGCCGTTGACGAGCTCGCTGTAAGAGTCTTAAAGAGGCCATTCGGATGACATAGCCGGACCAATTGAGTCGATGCTTGAGGATGGCAGCTTCCATGATCGTCATTTCTAAGTGATTGAGAACTTTCTTGTTGGTGCGTCGTTCCTCCCGACACTTGATGTTGAGCATCTGCCAGAGCTTGGCTTGTTGGAATCGTACATTTCCACTTTGCTTCACTCTTATATAATTTCCAAAAGGCATATTTTGACATCTATATGCCTCTTAGATTTTTGCGGCAAATTGTCTGATTTTTTGTTACAAAACTAGTACTTGCTCATTAAAACTACACGTCTTGCTTTATCCAGATGTCTCTAATTTGTAATATTAACGGTAAAATTAGCCTTTTCCCTATACGAAAAAAGTCGACATCCATTGACCTAGTAACCAATAATACTCTAAGTTGAAATTTATAAAAAATCTTTTTGTTAAAACAATTTTTCAAATAAATTGGTTGATCACCTCCAGTAACTGCTATCGCTTTTTCCAGTATTGATAGGGTATTTCCGTACTATCCTTTAGTTTGAAGTAGTGTGGAATGTCAACATCTTGATTATGTCGTTATTTTCTCTACGTGTTACATGTGATATACATTTTAGTTGTTGCTGTTATCTCGTGCAGTTCCTTGTTGGTGATACTATAACCCCAGCATACACTGTTCGCAAAAGAATAGCTCTCAGCAAGATTCGCTTACACATTTAGCTGTCTGTCTTGCTGGCAACCATACATTCTCAAAGTTAATAGTTAGTCCTTCCTTCTTGCTCTCCTTTCCTAAATTCTCTATGAACTCTAGCACCTTTCCTATCGAGTAGGTCATAATCACAAAGTCATCCACGTATCGTATGTCGTTAGGATTAGGTCAGCCGATACTAATATACATAATGAGGAAAGGTAACTTCGAGAAATTGAAACTCTCAGTATATACTGAAGGCTAAATAGGAAACTGCAAGTAACGTATCTAACGACCTTGTGTAAATGGATGCTAGAACAAGGACTGGTGAAAAGACTGGCGTTACAAAGTGCTACATGTGAAGAGCCATGGACTCTTATGTCCTAAATGGACACGACACATAGAAGATTAAATTATTTAAATATTTGTTCTATTTTCGGTCTAATTTTGTGACAAGTTTTATTCATTAGTGTTCTCATCATAAGTTTACTTATATTAAGCTAATTGTCCAATGGAGTTTGCATTCGTTTACAGCTGCTATTTTTGGCATTTCTCAGAAGAGAGAGACAAAATGAGATCTTCCAGTATTTCACCAATGTTGTATACTTTGTTTATTATTTCAGGAATACACTACTCTAACTTTTCGTAACTATATGCAAAAAGATGATCTTGTGGGCTTTTGTATTAAACTCATATTTTCGTGTATTTTTCTTTTGTTCACTCCTTGTATCTTGAGAGTTTTCGTTAGATATTTCTCATCGATTTTTTTACTGCCAAAAGAATCTTCAAATAAAAGTCAATTTCACACTACCGCATTATTCAGCAAAATTATCCTCGTGCTAAATCAATCTATATTCTATAAAGTCAACAAAGTCAAACAACAACTTTCTCTTTGCAAAAAGTGCTATAAAATCGATGTCTGCAATTTGGCATCTAGAAAATCTTTTAGATTTTAACAAAACAAACACCTTTCTAGAACCACCACGTGTTATTAAATAGAAAACTATTCTGAAGGTAACCTTTGACGCTGTTATCTGAATTGCCGATTTTAGTACAGCATAGGGGCGGGAAGTTTATAATTTATGGTCATCAAAGATGAAAACGTCACTGCTAATTTTAATTCGGTCACGATAAATATCAAAGGCGCATATTAATTCGTATCTGGAGGATTCGATCTGATCTGATCTGATTTTTTTTTTTTTTTTGCTTCTCCAGTGCCGGGGTTACGTTAATAACTTATAATTGAATACAGTCGTTCAAATGCTAATAAATAATTCGTATTTCTTTTTCATAATCTCTCTCTCCCCCTCCGCTCTCTCTCTCTCTCTCTCTCTCTCTCTCTCTCTCTCTCTCTCTCTCTCTCTCTCTCTCTCTCTCTCTCTCTCTCTCAAAATCCAATGTAGTGGATGAATTGGAAAAAAAAAATTAAATTAACACATATTTTTTAAGTTACAAGTTCTACTTCACTGAATAATTCCAAGACATCACTCGAGACATAAAAACCTGTTCGCTGACCATTCGATAATATAATTCAACAATGATATCTGGTAATAAGATTTACACATTATTTTAAATAGAACTTTCAGAATTCTGTTTCAGACAAGCCTCTGTTTGACACAGAAAACCGGCGCATCATGTCCGATTATACTGACATCTTTTACACAATTGTTTCAAATTACTACCTTGAACGAAATAAGGATGATTGGAAGTCCCAGGTACTTTTTACTGAGGCCAATTCGACCAAGGTGATACGGTGTTTAAAAAAATATTACACACAGTCCAACGTCTGATAGCTTTGTCACCTTGTTTTCCTCTATCTGTGTAAAGTGTTCGGAAAATAATTACGTATTTTACAGTTATGAGTTCACCAACTATAAAATAACCAATGTGGAATGGTATGAAACTGCGCCTGGAGTTACTTTCAGATTTTAATTTGGGAAAGAGTGAATTGTGATTTCTTTTGAGCTTTCGCTAGAGAACTGAAAACAAGGTTCTACGAATTCTAGCAGCAAGCTTTCCATCTTTTGCGCTGCATCGTTACAGTTTGTGAAAAATGTGTTTTACTTGTCAACAGAAAACTAAAAAGACACCATGATCTCAGTAGTGGATGGATCCTTGATTTGTGTTCAAATATGAAAGGTATTATCCCTTCCGAGTTATTGGACCATGGAAGGACCATCACTGTTGAGGTTTATTGCCAACAACTTGATCTGCTAAACAGGATCCACTCTACATGATATTATTATAATTATTATAACGCGATATACAGTATATGATTGTTTTGGTATTTAATGAATGCTTACACTTTAGTCCCTTTAAAGAGTCAGTCACTTAAGTGCCATGCGTGATACACGCTTAGGCAATCGTGATGTTTCGATATATGACTGACGAGGCAGATTTTTTCCTGCAGTACGTTGCCATTTCTTTCTGCGGTAGATAAGTTGCCATCCAAGGCTATAGAATCCGGTCTGTCCTGCTATTTACCCATAGCTGTGGGTAGGGGGAGGACGGAAGAGGATTCATACCTTTCCCAAGGGTAATAGCACGTAAGTCAATGTAAGTTGATAGTTCCTGCTTCTTTAAATAAATTAAATTTATATTTGATATCCTTTCTAGTAACATTGCATTCTGAACACCCTTAAAATTTAAATAATTTTAACTTACTTTTGTTTTTATATCCTTACTGCTAAAAATTATTACTTTCTAAACACATATAATTTTTAAATAATTTTAACTTACTTTCGTTTTTATATCCTTACTGGTAAAACCTAATTATATCTGGACACCTTAATAATATTTAAATAATTTTTACTTAATTCTGTTTTTATATCTTTACTGGCAAAACGTTATTACTTATTGAACACCCTAATAATATTTAAATAATATTTAACTCACTTTTGTTTTTATATCCTTACTGCTAAAAACTTATTACTTTCTAAACACCTTAATAATTTTAAAATAATTTTTAGTTACTTTCGATTTTCTATCCATACTGGTAAAATCTTATTACTTTCTGAACACCTTAATATTACTTAAATAATTTTTACTTACTTTTGTTTTTATATCCTTACTCTAAAACGTTATTATTATCTGAATACCCTAATAATATTTAAATAATGTCTATTTTTTGTTTACTTTTGTTTTTATATCCTTACTTGTTAAACGTCATTACTTTCCGAACAGTCTGATGATATTTAGATACATTTAACTTACATTTGTTTTATATCCTTTATATTAAAGCGTTATTTCTTTCCGAACAGGCTAATACTTAAATTCATTGTTTTATCTCTTTAAAGACATTTTTTTGAGAATTGTTATGGAATTCCTATATACGAGAATTTCAGTTAAATCGCAAAACAAAAGTAGAATCCTCCGAGTCAACCTCTCCTTAAACTGTATTATTTTTCTTGCCCAGGCATCGATTTCTTACCAATCAATCTCTACACCGATCCAATCCCAACTTCACTTTCTTCCAAATTCTCAACAAATCTTTCGTTTAAAGAACAATTCGAAACAAAACAAAAAATATTACCGTTCGAACTGCTTTCAGTAAAAACTGATCAAACGAGATCAGAAGAAACAGAACTGAAGAAAATTGAAAAGGAGATACTATGCGATAAAAGGACGAGATGAAACAAAACAAAATCAAACGACAATAAAATTAAGAGAAATTCGTTAGCGAAGTATGGGAGTGGTTAGGCATTAATCGTGGTGACAAAAAAAAATCGAAAAGAAGCAGGGACGCCCCTCTAAAATTACAGGCCTATTTATCAAACAAGAAACACACGGCTCACCTTTAATAAACGATTTGCATTCATTCTCTAATAAATATTCCAGCGACTGTGATTTTCGCAGTTCTTTATCATGAGCGCATAGAGTAGCGGTTATCGGCGCAAAATTTGAGATCAGCGTGCCGAGTTCAAATTTTAGCTGAGGCCGTTGTGATCACTTTCGCACTTATTCGCCTCTTGGGAAAGGTAGGAATCAATTCTTCTCTCCCGGCCTCAGCTGTAGGTCAATATCCCGCTTTGCTTGGCAATCACTCTCCGAGAAGGACATATTTAAACTCGAAACCGGCTGGGTGTGTAGGTAGCGCATCCATCTCGTTAAAAAATACTTTATTCGGAAAGCCCAACAGCATCAATGACGTAGTTAAGACAGACGCACACATTCTGGTTCTGATTGCGAGAGAATAAGTGTCAACAAGCATCCGCAATAGTTCACCATTATTATTATTAGTAGTAGTAGTAGTTGTAGTACTGAATTTATTTTTCACACCAAATATATCTGGGATAATCATTATGGATCAAGTGACAACAAGTTTTCTCAAATTATCAATGTCTCCTTACTATCCTCATAATGCATATTACTGCCTATGTGTGGGCAATCTCAACAGTTTGTCATATTTCTAATTGATCCATGTGCGCTAATTAATATGGGAATGACCATGTCAGTTTTCTCTGTTCCCGTGTGCGATATTATTCTTGTTTTTGTGGTTTTCTTTCGTTTTAGTCGTAAACATTAGGATTGTTCTTTAGACTCTTTTAACGTCACCGCACGCTAGAATTTTCTCTCCAAGAAGCTACTTCCCTCATAAATCGATCATAGATCCCATGGTCGAAACACTAATGTTTTCACCACTTGACTTAGCTCGCATACTTCTGAGATATTAAAACAGAAAATACTATAATTACCCCCCTGTTCCTTTTCTATAATTACTTTCATGGTAACTGTTCGGAGGATCTCGTCCCTATGGTACCTAGCCATTATGAATTTAAACGCAGTACTAGACTGGCGACGGTCTAAACGCAATTTCTATCCTAACAATTTTTCTCGCACTTCTCGCTTGTGAAAATCTTTTCCTGTTCCACGCTTTCCAGTCAACTTTAGTGTTCAAATATTTAAATGCAACGTCAATTGTTATCTACTCTCTTCCTGGTTACGCTTCTATTGTTCTCGCTCCTTAGTAATGCTTCTGTTTTCAAATTCTTCCCCGCCCAGTAAATCCTTGTGGCGTTACTGGCTTGCTTGGGGGGAACTCGATTTATTAAAAAAAAAAGTATTAATAGCTTTTTATCATCTTAAACATAACTATTCCCAACGAAATGATGAAAACCGGTATCAAACATCTCCATAACTGAATACAGATCCTCTATGACAGGAATCAATATCAATTCTACGCCGTGTGAAGCACAATAAAAACCCTTATAAAATGTGGGCGTATGACAGGAATGATTCTTTCCGAGATTGATTCTGAAAGAACATAACCTCAAAGTACGTAAGTTCGAACGAGTTGGCGCACTTCCTCAACCTCTGCAAGGAAGCAGCTTTCTAATCTCTGCTAGGATAATAACAGCCCTACTTATCCGTCATTATATTGCTTAAATAAAACCCTTTCGGTTTTGTATTTTTTGTAAAATGTAGATCGAATATTATTATTATTATTATTATTATTATTATTATTATTATTATTATTATTATTATATTCTTCTGCACGTTTTTTTCTTTTCAAGCAGAGATATTGTATTATGGCTGTTCTACATCAATCGTACAACCTCAAAAAGATTGCACCTGTAGCAAAATAATTGCAGTATCAAGCATTGCAGACTTCTGAAACGATGTGATTCTAGGCTTTATACCGATTTTCTTAATGTAAGACTTTAATTTGGGTGGTATAGACTTCAGTGCCATAATGATAACTGGAAAAATAGTAGCCTGAACATTCCAGTTTCTAATTATTATTATTATTATTATTATTATTATTATTATTATTATTATTATTATTATTATTATTTCATTTGATTTCTGATGTGGACTCATTTCTTTCCGGGTCCTGCCCAGGGACCTAAGTTTAGAAATGGCATCATGACATTTTCCACTGGAAAAAATAAAATTTTACATAGCCAAAGCCCTTCGTAAGGTGTGGTCTGTACTCGTGAGAACAATTTTTTGTATTTCTTTAAGGCATGGACTCTCAGGAATCCCTTCAATTAGTCTACTGGAATCTTTTCCAACCAATCCGAGGGCTCCAACTACAGCGAGGATTGTTGATGTTCCCATGTGCAACATTTTTGAGATTTCGATTTCAAGGTCCTTGTATTTTGATAGCTTTTTGAAGATCTTCTTCTTCTTCTTCTTCTTCTTCTTCTTCTTCTTCTTCTTCTTCTTCTTCTTCTTCTTCTTCTTCTTCTTTTTATTATTATTATTATTATTATTATTATTATTATTATTATTATTATTATTATTATTATTATTTCCTTTGATTTCTGTTGTGCACACATTTCCTTCCGGGGCCCAACCAAACCAAAGACGTAATGTCAGAAATGTCTTCATGACATCGTCCATTGATTATTTTTGGTAAATAAAATAAAAAAAAGAACAAAAGCCAACTAACATCATACACATTTTACATAGATAAATCTCTTCGTAATGTGTAAGCTGTATTTATGAGTACATTTTTTTATTTCTTTAAAACATGGGCTAACAGGAATTCCTTCACTGAGTCTGTCGGAACCTTTTTCAATCAATCCGAAGGCTCCAACTATAACTGGAATTATTGATGACCTCATGTACGATATTTTTAAGATTTCCACTTCAAGATCCTTGTATTTTGAGAGGTTATTTTTTTTAAAGATTTTCAAAGATACATTGAAATCTGTGAGGACTTTCACGTCCATAAGATATCACATTATGTTTTTGTGATCTTTAACGATGTCTGGGCAATTAGCTTTGATTCTTCTGTCCCTGTGATTATTATTATTATTATTATTATTATTATTATTATTATTATTATTATTATTATTATTATTATTATTGTTGTTGTTGTTGTTGTTGTTATTATTATTATTATTATTATTATTATTATTATTATTATTATTAACATTTCACTCGTTGAATGTTCACAACATGGCTTCCACTGAATAATAAGCGACAGTAAGTCACTTCACTACTCCTGTATTCATAATATTTTATTTTTAGTCATGCTATCACCCGCTTTTTTCCTAGTGCTCTAATTACCACTGGCACGAACGTCAGATTCAAGTTTACCCATTTCTGCAGCTCTCTGTGAGGATTGAATCATTGTCTGTTTTTTTACATTCTTTCTCATGTTCTTTGTTTCTGCCGAAAAAGGTCTATCCATTATCTGGATTGATCTTTGTGTTGACGACAATCAGACCCGGCTTTCTGGCCTGGACTGGGCGATCTGTTTATTTCAAACATATGCATGTTCAAATTTGAAGTGTTGAGGTTATCGCTAAAGTCTTAGCTTATATAGCGTGTTTTCTTTACATTTTTCCAAGTGCGCCAGTTATGATAGGCACTACATTAAATTTTATATTCTACACAGATTTCCGCTCTCAGGAAAATTCTCGTATTTTTCTAGATTTTAATTTCTTTCTCATTGTTTTAATTCTCACCTTGTGGTCCTCTGGCACAGCTCTATCTTCCATGATCGGATAGGTCCTTTTTGTTTTGTTTTCGTCTATGAATCCTATTTAGATTTAAATCCCAGAATATATTATTCGTTTTATTTTCAAGAACAGCCGCGGTTTAATATATTAAATATATCACCATTTCTTATGAAATTCGTACTGAATCAATGTTGGACATATAAACAAAAAAAGAAGGAGAACACGGATGTGCTACAATGTAGAAAACGCAATAAAAATTTAAACATACTATTCTTGTCGGTTGAGTTTAAGAAAAGTATATATATATATATATATATATATATATATATATATATATATATATATATATATATATATATATATATATATATATGTACACACACACACACACATATACATATATATATATGTGTGTCTGTGTGTGTGTGTGTGTGAGAGAGAGAGAGAGAGAGAGAGAAAAGACAAAAGGAAAACTTTTAGCCGACGAGTTTTTGTCATCTAATGAAATTTATCTAATGAATGAAAAGGAGTAAATGATGTTGAATTCTTTTTAAATAAATTAATGTTTTAAATATTTTAGTGTGAGGTAAATTTGTTTATTATATATATTTTAAATAAAATGAGGTTATAAATTTAACCGTTTTCCTTTAAATTTTTTTAACATTTTTGACGTCATGTATACTGGCTAGGCAAAGAAGGGATTCTTTCAGGAATTGAAATATTTGAAAAATTCCTTTCTTAAGCCTTTCTTAGTACAACGAGAAAAATGACAAGAAAACGGTTAAAGTCATAATCTCCACTTATTTAAAATATATAACGAGTTCGAATTCCACTCGAATACATTACATTCACTTACGTGCTAATATCCTTGGGAAAGGTAGGAATCCTATTCATTTCCCCCAGCTATGGGTAAATAGCAGGACAGACCGGGTTCTATGGCCTTGGATGGCAACTGGTCTACCGCAGAAAGAAATGGCAACCTAATGCGGGAAAAAAAGCTATGCCTAGTCAGTCATGTATCGAAAGATACATGATCGCCTAAGCGTGTATCACGCATGGCACATAACTGACTGAATACATAAATTTATTCAAAATTAAAATGTTTAAATATTAATCTGGATACAAAATTCGAATGTCAGTGTGTCACACGTTTTCAACTTTACTTCTAGAGGCTGCAGCCCAACATATCATACTATTTTGGAATCAGGTTGACTCCGTGAGCAAATTAAAAACATTTTGGGTCGGATGAGAACCCGCAATTCTGAAATTTTGTATTCTCAAGTTTTCATTACTCCGATTGTTTTCGTCGATTGTTACGTGATTTTTTGGCGATGATTTTTTGTATGATAACAATTTTTATAACTTAGAATTTAATTTGGGAATAATCGAAATTAATTGCGAAATGCAGCGAAAGTCAGCCATGAAACAAACATAATTGTTTATAGGAAAAGTAAGGACCTACACATATCAAATTGGCTGTAAATTAAATGACGACAGAAGAAAATGTTAATACGGAAATAAAAACTTACGTGAATCATTTTTTGTTTAAATTAAGTAGCGGCAGAAGAATTATCGTTGAATTTTTAAGACGTAAACTTAAATATTAATGCAATACTTAAATGAAGCGATCAATTTCTTCTGTAGGTTATTGTTTTCTATCGCATCTACTAGTAACTAACTATTGTGATAAAGGCCCAATCCAGATCCCTCCACAGGAGCCAGCTTAAATGCCGCCCGATAGGGCTACTTTTAAGCTAGTTACTAAAAATTATTAATAAGTAAGTATTCATCTGACCCACCAAATGAGCAAAGATTCACAAAATTTCTTTCATTCTAAATGAGGAAATAATTAACTAGAAAACCAAGAATTTCGTTTGTTTGTTAGGAAATATGACGCCTCAAACGACCATCTCATTCCTAAATATCTCCGTTATATTCTCTTTACTATGACATCTTTTGAAGTTTATGACTTTATATAATAAAACCTAGGATAATATTTATGGATATGGTTCAGTTAAAATCGGCCTCGTAAACATCTGAACGAAGAAACAATCTCAATCAATGCCGACACATTTTACCATTTGGCCGATCGTTGGGATATGTTTAAATATAACACGCTGTTTCCAAACACTATCAATTGCTTTGCATTTCCAGAGTTCAATGCGAGCAGATTGGCAGCTTGCGAAATCCCCAGGAGGGTTTTAAAGCAAAAGATCCAATTTTCTCCGGCACATGACAAACATTAATCTTGGTGTGATGTTCTGATCACGACGACCTGTTTTCGGGATTGCAATTTATTGACGGGGGAAGCGACCGGCAAACAGAGTTGTTGGCAAAGGAAAAATGATTTCTGATGCAGCCGAAATGAGAAATCAGAGGAATAAGTCGAGTGAACGGCCATGTTATTTTAATCAAGCAGAACTTGAGAACCGATATTTATCGAATAGAACCGTTTCCTTACACCTTTCGAAATCCAGATATACTACAGGAAAGCGTAGAAGATTCATTTTTGGTTAGTAGTTTTTTTTGTAAATTTGCAGATTAAGCTCCGGAAAACAATTGTAATGGAAATATACATTTTAGTGTAAATGTGCATGCTTATTTCGAAAATAACAATAAATATTTGCGGAAATGTACCGTTTAGTAGTTATCGACCATATAAGTTCGGCTTTATTCGGGTCTAGTCCATCCGCCATTACTGGCGTTGTCTATTTACGTTTGCCTCGACTAATCACGCGCGGAAGCTTACTTTGTGAATGGCCCTTTTACTAATCTTCCTATATTTCTCGTCTCGATTACTGCGCAAAAGGAAAAGAAGTCTTTAAAAACCCTAATTTAATATAAACAAAGTATGAACCTTAACATTGTTTATGTTATTATTAAGTCCTTTGTAGCACTTTTTTCTTTTTTTTTTTTTGGCAAATGCATCATTTTCTAAAAAATAAAGCATTTTTTATTTTATTTTTAAATTTTATAGATAAATTTCAATTTCGTTTCTTAGCTTGTAATTTTAATTTTTCTATGAGTTTTTTCTTTCTTTTTATGATATATTTGGAATAGTGAGGCTTTTCCTGTTGGGTTACTTTTTAAATTTCGCGCGTTCATTTAAAATTAATGCTCGCGCATTGCGTGCGCAATAATCAAGACAAATGAAGCTTCCGGGCATGACTAGTCAAAGAAAACGTATGTAAAAAAAAGCCAGTAATGGCGGATGGAAAGTACGCGAATAAGGCCGAAATTATATTGTTGATAACTCCTAAACGGTACATTTCCCCCAAATTTTTATTGTTATTTCGAAATAAGCATGCAAATTTACACCAAAATGGAAATTTTCATTACAATTGGTTTCCGAGTATTAATTTGTAAATTTACTGTTTTTTTTTATTACATAGCAGGCCTAGAAATTACCATACCAATCTTTATCGTTTGAAACATGAGTTCTCTTTGGGATTTTTTTGGGGGGGATCGTTTTTTTTTCGTTTTTTTTTTACATTTGAGCGATATGATTTTACTAGTAAAAATTTATTTTTTCGATTAGGAGCTGTGTTTCTTTAGCACTTCTACATGAATATAAAGGTTTGCATTCGTGAAGCACTTAACGACTGACGATAGTTTTGAGATAAGGAATCATCATCATTAGATGCTGTGCTCTTCGAATGAGTATAGTTTAAATCATTTCAGCCATTATATACTTTATCCAATATTACAAGAATTTTACTGAACAATAATAAAGCCAAAGTGTACATGAACCCTGTAGCAATTATCAAGCGTTCATTGTTTTGACTAATATCGGATACCTGTTGATTATTATGTTATAATGTCCCAGGTTTCACTGCCTAAACTAGAGATTGAACTCACGGCCAATAGAATACAGTAACTAATACTTTAACCAATTCCTATATTCACTACGCCACCTGCTAGATCAATTACGACTGAGCAGTGAGTTCGATCCTTACTGGGTGATCTGTACTCTGGGCCTTGTGCCACATCTAAGCTACGCTTAGTAAATAGCTATATGCGCTACGATACACTGACACCGACTACAAGGGAAATGAATTCAAGTAGTTCAGCCTCTGATAAGTACGCTATCTAAGAACAACGGCCAATTTTCTGAGTCCAGGCTTAGATAAATGTCAGTTTTGGGTGCTGATTTTCAAAGCAAGCATTCACTTCCCTGTCGATAGCCGCGACTTCATTCCCCCATCTTATACGCAAAAATAAGCAGATCTCAGAAAATATATCCAAGTGTTGTAGCCAAGATAATTGTGTATTTAATCCAATCCATTCTCCATTTAATGCTGTTAGTCGGCGTTTTAGTCAGGCCCTTTTTTATTTGAAGAGGCAAGACATCGGTATCATTTAGCCCTTATTTGCGTCATAAAGACGGTAAAAATCGTAAACCAAATCGATAAAGAAGTAGATGTGTTTTAGACACCAGTTTTCACGATAAAAAGAAAAACAGGCAAATGTTGCCTATGAGATTGAAAGAAAGGAATTTGATAGGCCGAAAAGTAAGCCCCGTTTTCGATCATTAATCATAAAACGACAGGCTAACTCCTAAAGAACAGTTCAATAGAATTTATTCCGTTGTTTTGCGACCCAGAGTTGTTTCCAAGTTTTACGCTGTGCTGTCAGATTTTTGTTTGTTTTTGTTTTTAACTGGTTTTGGGCATATCTTCTTTTTTATTTTTAGCTCGGGCATTTTCGCTGACGATCGTTGAGAAAGAGAATGAATTAGTTGTTGAAAACATGTGCAAACAAAAAAGATATTTTTGCCAATGTCTTTCGAACCGGAGGCCTTTCTCAATTCCACGATTAAGGCTGATTTTTGTTTCTTCTCATTTAACTCAAGGTTGTCATTAATGTATTCTTCTTGTTCTTCTTTTTCTTGTTGTTGTTATTGTTATTGTTCTCCTTCTTCCTCTTCTTCTTCTTCTTCTTCTTCTTCTTCTTCTTCTTCTTCTTCTTCTTCTTCTTCTTCTTCTATCAGCTTGTATTTTCTCTTTCTGATTAATTGTTTTTTCTCTCAAGTCTTTTTCCTTAATTATTTTAGTTTTTCTTTCACATTTTATTCTTTAGCTTTTATTTTATTTTCTATTTTATTACTCATTCCTTTATATCTTTGAATTTTTTTCTATTTTTTTTTTTTTGCGTGTGGGGGTGGGTTTCATTCTTTTTCTGGTTCTTCATTTTTTATTCAAAATTTGCTTCTCATTCACTTTTCTTTCTTCCTCCGTCTTCTTCGCCTTCACTTTGTATTTATTTTTCTTCTTCTCTTTTTCTCTCCCTTCTTCTTTTTTTATTTCTCTTTTCTTTCGTCTTACTTCTTCGTCTTCGATTTCTTTTTTATTTGTCTTACTGTTTTTCTTTTACCTTTCTCTTTCACTCCTATTCTTTTTCCTCTTTTCTTCTACTTTATCTTTTCTTTCTTTTCCCTCTCTTTATGCTTCTCTTCTTCGTTTCAGTCTTTTTCTTTTTTACTTCTGCTTCTTTATTCCTGCTACATCGCGTCTCTCCTCCTACTCTCCTACTTTTTTTCATTGCCCCTTCTTTTCCATCCCACTGTTCTACCATATCCTCTACTCCTTCTCTTTCGCTCCCACCTCTTCTCCCCACTCGTTTTTCATCTATTTCTCTTCCTTCTCCGTTTCCCCTGACGTCTTTCTTTCGCAAAACCCTTCATTTTTCCTCATCGATTTTTTTTCACGCATTTCGTTTTATTACCGATTGTATTTACTGCAACTTTCATTAGAATCATCATTTAAAATGCGAAACAAAGCTCACGGCTGTCAGTAATGTTATCCATTTTTTTCCCCAGCCTTCATCAATTTATATGAGATGATTGGCATTAGCATTTGGAACTGGCAAATGGCAATAACACATGATAAAATAATACTAAATAGGAGGTTGAATAACAGAATTAAGAAAAAGAATCACACACACTGGAACAAAGACACACGAACATATACTCATCCTTTCTCCCCACCATATATATATATATATATATATATATATATATGTGTGTGTGTGGTGCAATGAGTAAATTGTCACCATTTTTTACTTTTTATTTCGCGCATGCATGTTGTTTGGTTTGGATGTTGTCGACTGTCCGTTATTGTAGAGTCAGTTGGGCACCGTCTGCGAGAAAAAGAGCGCAATGACGCAATTCACTCCGTCAGAAATTTGGAAACGGTACGCTGTACTGCTTGGCATTCGCGCCGAACATTTTAGAGTGTTTGGGTGTCAATCCGATGACAGTGCATCGGATTCGGAAAGGAAATAATCGGATGTTTCTAATGGGGATTTCTTGGTGTCTGGAGTGATCACTAGTGATGGTGACGTTATGCCTCCATTCATCTTCTCACAGGGCATCATACCCAACACGTAGGTCTACATCAAGTGCCTTGAGAAGGTAGTGCTACTCTGAGTCAAGAGTGTGGCTGCTAGAAGACCCTATGGTACTCTACACCATGCCACAAAAAAAGGAGAATCCAGTCATGGTTGTCAGACAATTCTTCAACTACATCACCCCTTACATCTAACTCCCCAGACTGCAACGCCCTTGATTATTATGTTTGGGATGCAGTTGAGCGAGAGACCAACAAAATTCCTTGTAACACCAAAGATGAACTGAAGACAAGGATTATGGCAGCAGATTATTGCAGCATATTATTACACCAAGTTAAACTAGGTGACCATGCAGAAGAATTGCAGGAGCTTCCATGGTCTTGGTTAAAGCCAATGGCGATTTTATTGAATAAATTTACTCTTTAATTATTTCAAGATATTTTTGTGTAATTCTGGTAAACATATGTGTTAAAATATTTTCATTTTTACGTAATGTAGACGAAAATTTATCCATCGTACCATGTGTGTGTATATATATATATATATATATATATATATATATATATATATATATATATATATATATATATATATGGGGGGGTTGGACACCCGAATTGAACAACACGTGTCTACCTATGTAAGACAGAGTGAAGCTAATAACAGTAATCACTTGATTCTATCCGTTTTTGAGTTAGCGATTGTCTTCATTTGATTAACAACCCGGGCTGTGTTTCCGAATGTGTTGACGATGCGTTCAGGATGCCGCACAGGACTCAGGCGGTTAAACATTTACGGGTTTTAGAAGCTGTTTACATCAAGCTTCATTGATCAACTTTGTGAAGGCAGAAGGAGAATTTTCTTTTTTTTCTGTGTCTCGTAAGAGCGTCGTGATTATTTTTTTTAATGTTTTATACTCACTAAGAGCTTATTTACACCGTTTTTTTGGTACTAAATTTATTTTAGTCGTGGTTCCTTATTTACAATGTTCACCTTTTTAAAGTTTCGAATCTTTCTGTAAAAGTGTTGCACGAAAAATGCTCCTTGAAAAGAATGTGTTCCGTCATTTTCAAAGCAATACATATATATATATATATATATATATATATATATATATATATATATATATATATATAAGAGCGCATTGATATATATATATATATATATATATATATATATATATATATATATATATATATATATCAATGCGCTCTTTCTTACCTTCCGATATTTTGAAAAAATTCTCGTTACTGGTATGTCACAGCGGTTAAGATAGGGAAAATAACCTATGCGAACACTTGGAAGAAGGTATTAGGCAAGCTGACAAAGCAGTAGTGCCGAAAGCTGTTACCGCCACTTTAACCTTGCTTGACAAGCATTAATTGTTGTTTATAAACACTTTTGTACTCACTTGCAAGCATTTGGACGATTGAGGTATAATTTTGCCCAAGATAATTGTTGTGGCCTTGTTAGTGCCAGAAATAAAGACACAAAGAGTGGAATTGAGTTAAACAAATATATTAACAGAAACAGTAATACAAACATATACAAACGAGAGTGTTACAGCAAGATTGTTCGGTCGGTCTGTCAGAGCTGACTCTTGAAAACTTCCCTCTCCAAAAGGCAGTACCTGCTCCTATTTATAGCTGCGAGAGTCCATGCGTGCGTGGGTAAATTACCATAACAAAAATAAAACTGTTTATACACCGGTCGTTAACTGATACGAATGTATATGCAGACATTGGGAGTTTTTATTGAGATAGGCAGATAGTGAGATGCAGATTACGTATATAAAAATTTTACAACCCGAAAAATGATCTAATTTATCCATAGCTAAACTGCCGAATCACCCACCTCAGTTAAATAGGGTTGTATATGTTTCTGGTATCTTTATGTACCTCGATGTTTTCTAGAAATAGCTTAGTAAACAGAACTGTGATGTTGTGCCTGGTGAAGACATGATTTCCGTTGCCATATTGTTAAAGGCACCGTCCGTAGAACATGGTATCCTAGTTAAGTTATACTTATAAATTACTTTCTCTTGTTTCTTGCTAACTAATTTAACTGTCTGTTTTATTCTCTTATAACACATTTTCTATTTTCCACGGCAGCTACATTGGATAGCACATTTAGTAGACAAGAAAATCTTCGCATAATCAAGATGTTGACATTCTGCACATAAATACTAGAAAGGAAGATAACCGGTACTGGATTCGAGAAACTTATTTTCCTGAATGAAAAGTTTTCTAAGAGAACCATTTTATAAATTTCAACTAAAAGTAGTACTTGCTGCTCGGCCAACGAATGGTGAATGTTTCCTTATAAGGAAACGGCTAATATGACCATTACTATTAAAATGCTATTCAGCAGGATATATCGACAATTCTTAAATTCGCATCTAATATCATAAGGGATTGTAATTTAAGGATGGTATCTTAAATTAATTTCTATATGAAAAATCTATTGGTTAATCGATACGGTGATCTTAAACATCAGGTTACAACACGCATTCGATTATTGGCATCGTTCTGCATATACTAAGAGCAGTAGTTGTAATAATATTCTACCGTGAACGTTGATACCAAAAGCAATAAAAAGATAACGAAAAACGAAGGGTGCTGAAAAGCTATACCCATATAAGAATCTTTAGCCGTTCTCCAACCAGATAAAATCGGACCTTTTTGTCATTGCTCTTTGTTCCTTCTTGGTGCACACTGCTGACGGAGCGGCACTGTTTACACTGTAACGGCAACAAGAAATCTGGCATGATCAAGCTGAAACTATAAGCTCACATGGCGAAAGTATGGATAATTTTAACTTAACCACGTATATATAATACGGGTAGGTACTGAAATGTTCTCAGGCTGACCCACTTCCCAAAACTATACATTGTCGCCACTATAACAGCAGCAAGAAAACGGGCTCGATCAAGCTCAAAATTCGATCACATGAACAAAATAGCGCCAAATATAAGCACACATGAGCAGAAGGCTTTATAACAAACAAAAAGATACGTTATGACAAAAGTGTGGTTAATTTTTTAATTACCCTTGTATATATATATATATATATATATATATATATATATATATATATATATATTTAGAGAGAGAGAGAGAGAGATATAGAAATAGAGATAGATAGATAATATTAGTGGTCAATATATATATATATATATATATATATATATATATATATATATATATATATATATATATATATATATATATATATATATATATATACATAAAATCCCAAGAGAATATAATCCACGTAGAACTCAATGTCCAGGATAGAGTAAGAATATATATTGAATTAAATTAAATATTTTTTTATTTTTAATTTGTAGGTCTGATGATTTGGATCGTGATTACGGTTCTAGTGTAATAATTATAACCATGGTATATTATATATATATATATATATATATATATATATATATATATATATATATATATATATATATATATATATATATATATATATAATTACCGTGGTGCATTTATTTATTTATATCTTTTGTGTCACAAACTATATTAGAAAGGAAGTAAATGAATTGAAAGTAGTTAATTTATGAGTGTTTATTTCCCTTTGTCATTTTAATAATCAACACAGTATAAACTAATTAATTAGTTTTTACTATTATATTTCGGATTAAATATCCTTATCGGTTTAATTAAACGACTGATAGTCTCTATTTTAGTTATGAAATCTGGAGCCCCACCTTATTAAACACCCATGCATTGTTTCAAATCTATTATTTCATTGCAGCTCAACTCTAAAACTTAACATCGTTTTTGCAGACATGATTACATTAGTGTATATATATATATATATATATATATATATATATATATATATATATATACATCGTCTAAATATAAATAAATTACTACAAATTTTGCTATTAGTGCCTGCAGTATGATGTCAGTAATCGAATAAGTGGTGTAGCCCGATGGCTACAGATTTCAATCTCGCTTAACCACGAGATTTTCTTAAGAAATTGATTAAGCTACTATCGGGTCAAAATACAATCTCCCAGGATTTGGGCCCTCGGTTCGGAATTTTCGCTACGCTGTATCTATTTAAGTTTACTTTAAATGCCATTTAAATGTTATTTTCTTATGAGATTTTACTTTTTACAATCTAGTAGTGTTCCTCTGTAGCGATTTACTAAGCGTAACTTAGATATGACTCTGGGCCAAATGCACGGAGCTCCAAGTGAGGGTCGAACTCACTACTCGATAGCAATTGGTATGGCGAGACCGGCTTGCTAATGATTACACCACGCTCTCTGTAGCCATTTAATAAGCGTATCTTAGATGTGACACAAGGCCGAAGCCGGGATCAACCAGCGAGGATCTAACTAATGCGTCATTTATCTAGCGAGACAAACTTGTTAATCGCGTCGATTTTTCCTCTGTAGTGCACAATATTCATACCGCCAATGTGTTTATGCCTTTCATGAAATTTCCACCGTTCGAGCTTGGTTTCTCATACCTTCGTTTATGGACTTAATATTTAATTTGACTTCACAGCATCTGATTTTATTAGGTTGAACTGAGGTTATTTTGAGCGACTCCCCGTCGTTAAATGCTGATTGTTTTGCGATACAACAACCCATTTCTTTGTTTATACTGTTACTGCACATTTCTCTGTGTCAAGCGCCAGAAACCGCTGTCTTTCCTGTTTTAATTATCGCTTCGAAGTTAGTTTTTTTTTCGAACAATTTTATATAATGCATATATACACAAAAGTTCAAAAGTTTGAGGCCATCGCAAGAATTAGCATCGGATTTAGTGGATATTATTTAACCGATAGAATTGTTTGTTTATGATCACTTAAAAAACACATTCTGTCAACGACTATTCTCGTTGATTTATTCAGAATTTAAAACGTTAAAAGTCACTTTATAATAATAAATGCGTTCATTCCTTCTTTTCTCAAAGTATATTATATTTGCAATACAGGTCACTGTATTTATATTTAAATTCGAATGATTAAAACAAATTTATCTACGTAAATTGATAGAGATTGATATAACAAAATGACACAAACTTAGAGTGTAAAACTATTACAAGAACTCATTTGAATTTACATTTAAAAATGAAGCTTCAGATTTAGCAGTTATTATTTAACCGATAGAACTGTTTGTTTATGATCACTTAAAAAAAACTTATTATATCAACGACTATTCTAATTGATATATTCAAAATCTAAAACGGTAAAAGGCTCTTTACGATAATAAATGCGTTTATTCCTTCTTTTCTCAATTTCAATGTACTAATATTTTTGGCGTCAGCTATTTTATTAGGTTGAGTCGTATGTAGTTTCCGTTTTAGGGAAACAATTGTAATGACGAAAGTGTCATTCTAACTATTAACTATATGTGACAGTTCATACAATCAAGTCTTAGTTTCGACACTGCAGTCCAGCGTACACAGTGGTTTAAAGGGATAATTTTTTTTCCATGGCACCGCCAGATCACAGACAGTTAACATAAAACAGGAAAAAACTTGGGACTGTTGGTCTGTTCTACCTAAGCTGCCATATTAACAACCAACCGATGGAAATAAGAGAAAAGAGGAAAAATGAAAAAGAGCTCTTAGAGTCGTTGAAAAAGAATGCAATCAATTATCAAACTTATACTTTAAGAAACTAATGCAACGAATGCCAAACTTTTGTACTGCAGTAATCAAAGCTAACGGAGGATATTTTAACGACAGCAAAATTTAATCATGAAATGCTTTTTGTCTTTTTATCATAAAATTTCTAATAAAAGATCATGTTTCACTGATTTTTTAACCATGTACAATAATAATATCTTATTTAAAGTACAGAGGAACTACTTTTTGAACCAATTTAAAAAAAATTACCAGTGTTAGCCTGAAAATTTTGATCTGTGGTGTATGTATATTAGAGTGTTGATTTTCCCATCTCATTCGTAAATTGGTCCTTTACATTAAACTATATAATCACAACGGATACTTGTAAAAATAAGCGTTTCCGTATAGGAAACATTCATTGACCGCACAGTTAATCTTACTGTCAGTTGAAATTCATAAAACATTTTTAGCAAAACATTTTTTTCAGAATAAAATGTCCAACAAATGTCATAGCAATATGAAAGATTGGTTTAACACCTTTTAATATCCTGTGGTATTGTACTAGTTAAAGTTAAGCTTCAGAAAGAATATACAGTTCCATGGATATTTATGTACTGGGGCGATTTTGTTGGTGTTCGATCTCATCGGAAAAATATGAACTTTGAACGTTGATTTACGAAAAAATATATACAGGTCCTACATATCTGAAAGACGTAATGCAATATTTTAACTGATACTAGCAATGTACCAGACTGATTGAAAAAAGAAAAAGAAACCCGGAAGTAACGACAAGAACCAAATCATTTCTTTTAAAATATTATCGAGCTGAACGGAAATTTGCTGTACATGTTGCTGGCCAGATAATTTGATGGAGGAGACAGAAGAGACGAAACTGGAAACTTTGTGAAACGGTTAACAGCGAAGCCTAGACCAGACCTGCACTAATATATCGTCTGAACCGATGGATTTGTTACGTGACTCGATGGTATATTACGACATTGTTGACGTAACACCATTGCCCAGAGATATATCATCGCACATGGCTGGTGGTCGAGGCGGGCGGACGACTGGGTTACTGACAGCGACTGGACAGGGGAACTCCGCGGAAAGTCTACAGAAATATCCAACCACTGGAAACTACCCACCCCTGAATATACGTATTTTTTCTTTCCTTATTTTCTTTTATTTTATTGATTTTTGGTTTGGATTCGTAAATATCAGTATAAAAAAAAAAGAGAAAAAGATCTTATATATTAAACAGGTTTTCAAATATTGCAAAGCCTTATTATGGCTCAGAGGTGAATGCGATTTCAAAATGTATTTCTTTGTTTGTCTCATGCGTGTGATTGTACCTTGTACGTATTTGTTATTGACAACATTATTAAGTGTGAAGCACTGTACATCCCGAGAAAATTACCGGCATAAAGAAATGTCATATTCTCGCTGTCTAACTGAACATATTGCGAAAATATATTTTATGAGAAAAACGACTGACACGTTTTTACACCACGGAAAGCAAAGAGGTTTTAAAGATATCTCGTGTACAAGAAGATACGAAAACCAAAATTTCTGGTAGCTTTTATATCAAAAGGAAGGAAAACATAAACGATGATGACAGGAATTTGATCATCATCATAAGAACTGTTTCGACTTCAAGGAACACTGGAAATCAGTTTGATTGCTCATCTTCAGTATGTGAATAACGCTTATCAGTCCTCCCCATACCTTATCCTTCGTTAACCCATAAAATTGCAAAAGAGATGTCCAAGTTCTTTAAAGGTTTTACAGGGAATTATGAAATTTTATTGATACTTCTTTTTATGTCGTTATCCAATATATTATTTAAGCTATTTATTTCAATTCAATATTAATTTTTTCTACGCATTTTAAGATGTATTTCTTCAATGTGAATGTGAATCCTATTTGTTTTGAACGGCAAAACTGATATTCTATCTGAGGCTTTCCAATGTTTATACATGCTATTCATACAATCATTATTAACTCGTGTTGCCTAACTCAGATATTAATATCAAGTCATTCTTTGATTTTGGTTTCTTTGAGACAGCATGCATAAATGTTATAAATATCAACTTCCTAAACAAATAATTCCTGCATATGTTTTCTTTACAATTGTCCATTAACATTAAATATTTCGATGGTAAATCCTTTTTATGCAATGGAGGCATTTTCAAAGTATTATGTATGAATTTGTCAAGTTTTAACAGTTAACAGCCCCAAAAGTAATTATCTTCGCAGCCAAATTGAAATTTGATCAACGGCTTTTGTTTAAACATGATTTTAATATATTCTTCGCAATGCCAGACGGGATTTGTTTAGAAAAACGACGCTAACCGCGAAGAACTACTCAAGGACAAATTTCAGTTTCTATTGTTGTTGGAGACATTTTCACTTTTCTTATCCAATTTGCTTCCTTATTCAATGATTTACAATGACTTTTCTTTTCGAATTCCAAAACTTTGACCGGAATATATTTTTATTTTTTATTTATATGTGCAGAAGAGAAAGTATGGTATGAGATCAAAGTGTGAACGGTATGGGAAATATGAATGAAAGACGAGATAAAAATTGCAAAAATGATTCAAATGGATAATGTCTTTATTGTAGTAGTTTGCTTTTATAGTTCTATCCGCAAAGGGTATGTCATCATGTCTTTTGAAACTGTGGTTTATATGATCCGATTTAGGTAAGTGTTTATTTCATTTTTGATATATATTTTTCCTTATCTGAACTTGTTCTATATATATATATATATATATATATATATATATATATATATATATTCTTCTACCATATCCCTTTTAACGCCCTTCCTTTCTTTTTTTCCACAAATACCTATCAAAATAATGATACCGTAAACAGTTTAAAAAATCCAGCGAATTTAAAATTAAAATTCGTGGGTGAAGATGGGCATTAACTAAAGGTATCTTAATTCCAATTGTAAAGAAAGAAAATTTTGCTCTGTTTAATGAAAATAAACATTGAGCACTCCTTGTGAGTAAGTTTTAACATATTTCAAATTCTATATTGTGTTAATAGGACTCGCCTGGATTATATCAACGGATTAATACCTATATATATATATATATATATATATATATATATATATATATATATATATAACGAGTTTTTTTCATATATATATAGAGAGAGAGAGAGAGAAAGAAAGAAACAGAGAGTGAGAGTGAAAGTGAGAGTAAGATACATATATTTTTTTCCATATGAGTATATCATAATCTATCTATGTCTTTATTTAACTGTGTTAATCTCTCTCCACATCTTTATCTTCGTTTAATTCAATCTGCAGTATTTCATATATATATATATATATATATATATATATATATATATATATATATATACTTATTTTTTAAACAGATTCTAACAATTCCGAACCATTATACATTTCACCACCTGAGAATCCAAACTTACAGCACCTGATAGTGCTAAGCGGTGACCTATCTAGGTACTGACCAGGCTCAGCGTTGCTTAATTTCGCTGAACGTACGGGGACCGGTATTTCAACAAGAAGTACCCGTAAGCCAAAAAAAACAGTCAGAATTTGGCCCGTATATATACTATTGGTTTATATGGTTAAATCCGATTTATTTTGCATTATTCCAAGCGGATCGCTCTTCCTACCCAGTCATTACTTTTATTTTATTAGGTAACATAATAGATCATATAATAAGAAAATGAGTTGGCTGATACAGGTACATTGATATGGCTGTTCCTTGTTTAATCGTCTCACACCAAGCAAGGCGATAAACCCCCTATGAAGAAAGGTAGTTGCAGGCTGTGAAAGAGAGAGAAAAGACTCTAGTAGGAAGAAGTGGGGAAAGCAGAGTAGAGAAACAGGGTTCAGGAAGACAGAATATGACGATTGACGTTGCATTTGAATTTGTGAAAATTGTAGATGGCCGAGAAGCAAGAAGTCGGAAGGGATTTCCGCAAGTGAGAAGTGGGAAAAAAGAAACTATTAGAACGAACTGTCGATTTTAACTAGATAGTTCAATAGTAAAACGGTTATACATTGTTGCCAACCTAGTAGAACTCTTAAATTCATGTAATCGGATCACCAGAAAAAAGAGCTCATTAGTACAGTTACCATGCAAATATTTGTAGAAAAGACAGAGGGAAGCTACGCCAAGTGACTGAAGTCGAAATACCAGATCAGGATCAATTACATTTCAGAACCATGGTATCCATTCCTTTTATTTGACGGTCAATCTAGATCTTGCTTGTATTGCCGTGGGTCAGTTGGATAAGTTTGGATGAGACTGTCCATTGACGCAGTTACGTGTTTACACACGCGGGTTGTCACATAAGTAGCGATGAGTATCACTCCCACTGATTCTGATACTGCCGAGTCTTAACCTATTCTCAAATATTTGTTGTCTATTTAAACTCTGAAATTCGCAATACGGTTTTCCCAAGAACCTCCCAAAAGACGAAACAAATTCGAATCTAACGTCATGTTTGATTACAAAACTTCTTTGTTCCTCAATATTTATTTTGAAAACATGTCTAAAATACAACGCAGCGAATTTTCTATATGCATAATTGCTAAAAACACCTATACTGCAGACATCAGGCTATACATTCTGCCTTTAACTTTTTGCTACAATAAGCAAATATGTCTTTATTTCCAGTATCTAATTTGGCATATTTACAAGTGTAAAATAACCCATATTTTATTTTATATGTGTAATAGCCAAAAATGCATATAAATCTCTACCGCAGCATCAGTTATATCTATAACCAACACTTTCTGCTACTACAAGGAGAACTCGCCTTGGTTTCATATATAATCTGAAATGCCTATAGATGTAAAATAGGTATAAGCTTGTATTATGAAATCTGTCGTTAATAAAATAAAAGTATTATTCCTAACCTTATTCTCAATATAACAAGGAATCCTCTTTTGAATTCTTACACACACACACACACACACACACATATATATATATATATATATATATATATATATATTGACATACCTACATGTGTAAAATATAGCGCATGCTTTTTATTATTGGTTTAGCCTTTTAAAATGCCAATTTTCCTATGCTGCAGGTATTAAGATATACTCCTTTTCAAACTTTTATTGCGATGGAGAAACTTTATTTTTCTAAAAATTTAGTTAATATTCACTCCCTGTTCAATTCTTGGTCTGAAAGAATCATATTTCAACCCTGACCACAGTATATCAAACCATTACAATGTTTCTCGGCAAGGCTGGCATCCCGTTCCCACCCCTTCACCGTTGAAACTGTTAGGTGTAGACGTCTATTCTACTCCAATAGCTTCATGTCTCGCACATCTCGCCTGTGGAACTCCCTTCCTTATTCCTGTTTCCCTGAGAAATACAATCTCCAACTATTTAAGTGTAACGTCAATCGACATCTCCACTTGCCTTGATCTATCCACTTCCCTTCTTCACATCCTTTCCCCTTTCATTCCTATCTGATCTCGCTCCAAATCTTCTGTAACCCCCTTGCCTTGATCGATCCACTATCTTTCTCCACATCCTCTCCTTTACCACTCCTATCTGCTCTTCCTCCAAACCATCTGTAACCCCTTGCGTGCTAGTGGCTTCCAGCCTTGCTTGGGGTGAAAAGCTTTAAAAAATGTAAACAATAAAGAATCCAATGATTAGAACGTAAAGAAAGTTATATAAAAAAAAAACAACTAAAGAATAATAAAGCATCACTTGACATTGAAGCTGAACTTTTGAAAACAGCATACCCTCTCCAAGAATTCGTAACGACTTTCAAAATTTTACGAAGAGAGCCTGAATCAGATGCTCATCACAAAAATAGTGGCTTCATCGCCACTATGGAAACAAAAAAAGACCCTCACACATATGGAGTTATCTCATTTGCCTCCATTATGGGGAAGGTACTAACAAACATAGTATTAACTCTGTTATGACCGTTCTGTAAAACTAAACTCACAATCAAATTTGGCTTCAGCTCTGGAAAGGCGTGTAATGTTGGCATATATTTTATCAGACAACTCCAGGAAATTGCTTACCTTTCCAATAGAAAATTCTATACTTTCTATATGTTGACCTCACAGCAGCATATAACCTCATCAATAGAGACTTCTTCTTCTCATCCATTAGAGTTCGCTTTCCAAGCTGTGAATTTGCTGAATGTTCAGATCTGATAGAAGAACTATATCGCTCCATAAAGTCGTACTTGTCTAACGAGAACCCTAATTCCGAAACCTACCAAATATGATCTGATGCATGACAAAAAGAAAATGAGAAAGCCAAATTATTTAATCTATTCCTAAAGTATTTTCTGTGTATATACAAGCACAGATGCAAAGAGATGGGCACTGGTCGTTTAAACATAAATACTAATAGAAAAAAGACCCCTTCTTCCTCTTCTGAGGTCCATGTATGACGAGGAGGTTCTCTATTTATGATATAGACTTTCATTGTTGGAACATAATGATCTTGAACAAATCATCAACATCCTCTACCAAGTATTCCAAGAAGTAAGGCTAGAGATAAACGTTTTTTAAACATAAACGATGAACTGGAACTAGAATTAAAGCTGTGCTGGCGCGTACCCTGATTCTATCATAAAATTCAGCATGTTGAATTAGTAAATAACCAACGCTTTAAATACCTGTGTGTATAGATAAGTTACAGCATATATAGTATAAGAGATAAGAGAGCGTGTTAAGGCCGGAAATAAAGACACAGGAGAGGAATTGAGGTAAACAAATATATTAACAGAAATAGTAATACAAACATATACAAACGGGAGTGTTACAGCAATAACGTTCAGTCCGACTGTCAGAGCTGACTGCTGGAAACTTACCTCTCCAAAAGGCAGTACATGCTCCTATTTATAATTGGGAGTGTCCATGCGTGCGTGGATAAATTATCATAACAGAGATAATGAAGCTGGCCACAGAATAATCTGTGTTAGGAGTACTTTCATTCAAACTACAAGCTGATGCAAAACCAAAACTTTAACCTCGAGCCAAAATGGCGGCAAAATAGTAAAACAAATATCTATGCTTTCGGCTATATACAATCATTTTCTCAGGTCAATGATTAAAATGTCCTTGAGCGAATTAAGTGTGTAGATCTCTGCGTGGACCATTCATTTTCAAGCCTAGGGGACTGACGCTACAGAATTAGAAAGCGCTGTACCAAATAACAAGAATCACATCACTTGAGGAATTTCAACAACAGCAACAACTAAAATGGGTAGGACATGTAACTAGAAGAAGGAATGATGACACAATCAAAATGCTGACATTCCAGACTACCCCAAATAAAAGGTAAGGAAGGAAGCCATTACCAAGACTGAAAAGAGAAATGAAATATATTGGTCTTGAGAAACCTATTTTCTTGCGAAACTTTATTATAAAATTCCATCAGACAGCAGCACTGACTGCACGGGTAATGAATGCCCATTGTTTCCTTATAAAGAAACGGTTAATATTGCCATTACGATTCTGGTTCACTGGAAGAAAATTGTCTGATATCAATGCAAAGTATAATGAATCTAATCTAATCTCCAATGTGAATTGAATTAAGAATTCAATACAAAATTCCGAGAGAATTATCGACTACGATGACAGATACCTGAAGAAGAATGCATGGTTCAACGTCCGAAACGTTGTGAGTATAATAAACAAAATGGGCACGATGTTCCCAAGAGTAAAAGGCATAACGCTGATAATTCCTGTTCTAAACCAAATTCCGACATAAATTATATTATATTTGCAATACAGGTCACTGTATTTATATTTAAATTCGAATGATTAAAACATATTTATCTACGTAAATTGATAGAGATTGATATAACAAAATGACACAAACTTAGAGAGTAAAACTATTACAAGAACTCGTTTGAATTTACATTTAGCAGCCCCATTAAAAATGAAGCTTCAGATTTAGCAGTTATTATTTAACCGATAGAACTGTTTGTTTATGATCAGTTAAAAAGAACTTATTATATCAACGACTATTCTAATTGATATATTCAGAATCTAAAACGGTAAAAGGCTCTTTACGATAATAAATGCGTTTATTCCTTCTTTTCTCAATTTCAATGTACTAATATTCTTGGAGTTAGCTATTTTATTAGGTTGAGTCGTATGTAGTTTTAAGGAAACAATTGTTATGACGAAAGTGTCATTCTAACTATTAACTATATGTGACAATTAATAAAATCAGTGTACAATCCAAGTCTTAGTTTTGACACTGCAGTCCAGCATACACAGTGTTTTAAAGGGATAATTTTTGTTTTTTTTCCATGGCACCGCAAGATCACAGATAGTTAACATAACAGAGGAAAAAACTTGGGACTGTTGGTCTGTTATACCTAAGCTGCCATATTCACTTAACAACCAACTGACGGACATAACAGAAAAGAGGAAAAATGAAAAAAAGCTCTTAGAGTCATTTCCTTCTTTTTTCAATTTCAATGAACTAATATTTTGGGCGTTAACTATTTTATTAGTTTGAGTCGCATGTAGTTTCCGTTTTACGGAAAGAATTGTAATGGCGAAAGTATCGTCCTAACTATTAACTATATGTGACACTTAAGAAAAGAATTGCTCTATAATATCATGCTTTAGTTTTGGCACTACAGTGGCAGCGTACACAGTGGTTTAAAGTGATAATTGTGTTATCTTCCATAGCACCGCAAGACTACAGACAGTTAAAATAACCCAAGATAAATTTTGAACTGTTGGTCTCTTCTACCCAACCCCCATATTCATTTAAAATGACACCAACCGATTATTACTTTTTCGATCGCTGCAAAACACTTTGATTCGGACTGAATTATAGATTGATGTGTTTTTTTACGGTTTATAAACACTTCTTTCAGGTTATTCAATGCCAGACGATATTTTTAGATTGTAAGAATGTTTTTGAGATAATACTGATTTATTGAAACAAGTTCTACTAATTAACCGATAGCTAGGGGAAGAGAGAGGTATGTTCATACTTTTCCTAGGGATAGTTGTGCGTAAGTGAATATAAAAAACCCAACTGGGATTTGAACTCGGCTTTCCGATTTCCAATTCCGAGCTCTTATCTATTACACCAGCAGCACATCCAAGCTTACAGCTCCTGGTATTCCGAAGCTGCGATCCGCCAAAGTTGCTTAACTTCTTTCTTTGACGAGGAAACATTGCTTGATTGAAAACTAGATTCAAAAGCTCATAGAAAATTTCACATCAAAACTTGCGAAATCTTATTTAAAACATATTGATGAGTAGAAATGATGGTAATTTATAATTTGTAATTAATGGTGAATATATAATAGAAACATAAATTACAAAATCTCATACAGAAGGTAGCGACGGAGAGTGTGAATGTGAAGAAGGGTCTAAGCATAAACTACAAGAAAACAGAATCCATGGTCATCAGTAAAAGATGAGACCAAAATGCGATTTGCAGGTCGGGGACACTAGTATCCTGAAGACGCGGAAGTATAACTATCTGGGAAGCGTTCTAACAGGACTGTAAAGGCAACACTGAGATCCATAGACGTATTGGGATGGCGAAGGACATATTCCAAAAGCTGGGCAGAGTATTGCGAGGCAGGAGGATTTCTTTGGTAACGAAGAAAAGAATCCTGAGCTGTTACTTGACATTTGTCCTTCAACAAGAAAACTGAGTGCATGGTCGTCAGGATGAGCCCGAAATGCGATCTGAAGGTCGGGAACACTAGAATCACACAGGCGCGGAAGTATAAACACCTGCGAAGCGTCTTGACACAGGACGGTTAGTGCGACACTGATATCTGTTGACGTATTGGGATGGCCAAGGACACATTCCAAAAGTTGGGCAGAGTACTCCGAGACAGGAGGATATCTTTGGTAACAAAGAGAAGAATACTGAACTGTTACGTGACATCTGTTTTTCTTTACGGCAGCGAATATTGAACGATTTCCTCAAAGATGAAGAAGAGACTCGAGGCGACAGAGATGTGGTTTTACAGAAGGATGCTGAGGATATCATGGACCGAGCGTGTGAGCAACGATGAGGTCTTAAAGAGGAAGCTTATACTTAACACCAGGAAGAGGCAGCTGAAGTTCCTGGGACACATAATGAGAAAAGAGGGCCTGGAGAATCTGATACGCGCGGGTCGAATAGAGAGACAATGGAAAACAACGCATGACATACCTAGCGGCCTTAAGCAAGTGGATGACAGAACGTTGTCTGGGGGAGGTGGCATAAGGAAGGAACTTGTTGATAGCTGCAAGGGATAGAGGGAGGTGGAGAGCCATGATCGCCTACGTCCTGAAAGGACGCGGCACATAGAAAGAAAAGAATATAATTGTATATTATTTTTTAACAATGACAGAAAAGAACAAAAACGAAAATTATTTGTAACTCAACACAATATTTCTATGTTCAGAATTTTCAAATGTTATTTTATTTTTTTCAAGTTTTCAAAAACATCGCTTCATCATCTTCTTTAAAAAAGAACACGTCCATCCACGATCTTTATATCATGGTTCTCTTAAGATTTCTATTCTTTAACCTCTGAAAAATTTCGTGTCTGTTCTTCTTACGATTTCCTGTTGCGTTCTGGCACTCTTGTATTCAGAACTGTTTTTCTCTTCAACAGGTTACTACTCTTTTAAACGTAGCTGATAGGGAAAACAGATGGAATGGTGCCATTCCCAAAAGCATGATTGCCAAGTAGACACACCAACCATGACCGGAATTTGAATTCAACCTGCCAATTCTATCCTACGCAGATCTAATTTGATGTTAATTTTATCTCTCGACCAATCGAATAAAATTAAGCAAAGAGCCCAATGTGAATTTTAAAGTAGAGTACTTTTCTGTATTTCATATACAATTCAATTTCTTATTAAAAATTCAATCCTGTATCTTGCTAAAAGACTGGAAAAGCCTTTATATAAGAGTAGATCAATATATCCATAACCTAACATATAGTTTTAAGTGATTTTTAATCTGAAATCTTCGGTATAATGGTTGATCTATGTAAGCTACATTTACCACAGAGGAGAATAAGTTGCAAATTTATTTTTTTAGCATTGCCCCACGTTAGCATTGCACCACGTTAGCAATTGTAGTCTTGTTAAATTGAAAACAGCGGGAACTGTCGCAAAACTGGATACGGAACATTGACTTTCGAACGATGGTTATCAGTAATGGAAATCAACTTCAAAGTACAGAGCAAGAGGCTCAGACAGAAAGAAAGTCACTGAAAAAAGATAAATTATTTTTTTTAGGCGAAGATGTCAAGACAAAGAAAATTATTTATAAAACTGACCCGTCCCACGAAAAGGCACACAGATGGGAGGAAACTGGCCCCGGAGAACGGACAGGGTAGACAGCTGCTAGACTGTGCACCTCCCCGCTATCTCTACTTTGCTCGACAATAGCAGTAGGTTACAAACCAAGTATAAAATCTGCTTTACTGCTAGAAATAGTTTTGTTTTTCACTCGTTGGTAACTATCTGGTTGAAGGGTGATTTTTAAGCTACAAGCGTTTGACTGGAAGAAACTTCACCCTGTCAACGAACCTGGGGTAAAAATAGACATATTAAAAAAAGAATTCATACTAAGAAAAAAGAAACAATTCATAACAAAATAGTAGTGTACCAAAGATATATATTAAGGCAAAATTGCAAAAATAAACTATAGTGGAGTCCCTATACCTACATCCTACCCTACACCTTTTACTACAATAAGCACATCTTCCTTTATTTTACTATCTAGCTTGATATATCTACAATCTTTTTACTTTTATATGGGTAATAAACAAAAATACATATAGACAACAGAAAAGACATCAGGCTATATCTATAAGCCAAACTTTCTACTTACAACTAATAGAATCCCTTTCATCTCATATATATAATCTGACATACCCACAGATGTAAAATAATATATACGCTTGTATTATATTTGGTCAACCTAGATACTGGCAAGACTTGACGTTGATTAACTTTGATGAAGAAATCTTTCTCTAATAAAAACCAAATTCAAAAGTGTGTAGAGAAAGCATTTTCACCATAAAACCTATTCAATCTTATTCACTAATACTATATTCCCAGCGGTACAAAATATTATTAGAGCAATAAAAGCAGACATATTAAACAGCAATTCATTCCAAAAAAGAAACAATTCCATAATAAAAAAGATATGAAACAACGATATATATTACAAAAAACTTTTTAAAAAACTACTAAACCAGTTTATCGGACCTATCTAAACAAATCAAAAATATACAAACACAGACTAATGCTATACGCAAAATAAAAATATGACATTAAAGAATAATTACCTTTAAGTTACCCAACCATTCCTTTTTCTTACAGAAAGATGGCTGGTAGGGCTTAATATACAATGACTACAAATTTTTCAAGTGATGAACTATATTATCTCTGCTTAGCACTGAGAGCATATATGGGCTATAAAATCGAGCAGACTGCTGGTTTTAAATCAAATTTATAAATCTCGCTCAATCTGATACATTAACTCATCTATGTACACCTTTCCAATGCGAAAATTGTCTGGTACATACAGGATTAAATTTCAAAGACTAATTACCTTTAAGCTACACCAACATTCCTTTTGCTTACAGAAAGGTGGTTGGTAGGACTTGATATAAAATGTTCCAAAATTTTCAAGTGATGAACGATGTTAACGCTGCTCAGCATTGAGAACACATCCAGCCTTTGAGACTGGACACACTTATGGTTTTTAATCAAAAATACAACTCTCGGTCAGGTTGACATCATTAACTTACCCATATGCACCTTTCCCTTGTTGAAATTGTCTGATGCATATGGGTTACCAAACTTTGACTGGTTGGTGTTTTTTGTTTAAAGGCACATAAACCTATGAGTTATTTAATGCAGAAATCGAGTTTTTATTTTCGGAAATAATAATGGTTTCAGTGTTACAAATCTTACTAATTAACCCATAGCTGGAGGAGAAAAGGTGGATTCATACCTTTCCTGATGTTATTTATGCGTAAGTGAATATAACGAACCAAATGGAATTGGAACTCGGCTCTCCGATTAACAATTCTGAGTCATCATCCATTGCACCACCCGCACATCCAAGCTTACACCACCTGGTATTCCCGAGCGGTCACCCATATAGGTACTGACCAGGATTGAAGTTCACTTCGGAGATTGTATCCGAATCGGTGTTTCAACGTGATTGTGGCAGTAAGACTCCAACCTTTGACTCATTCTGCCTGCATAGTTTTTAAACTACAGAATTAATATGATGGCTATTCAGAACACTTTTAGAGTGTATATTCAGAGCCTTACAGCTGATCTCTCCGTTAAGCTAGCTTCAATAGACCAATGGAGTAAAAACTTTCAGTACTTCAAAAACAAAGTTTGTAATACTACATCATAACCAATCGGGGCTCCTCGGCGTGCTGTAATGGTTAGCAAACTGGTCTCGTTAAAAACAATTACAATTAAATAGTGAGTTCGATTCTCACTGGGTACTCCATACTTTCGAACATGTGCCGCATCTAAGCCACGCTTATAAAATCAATACATCATACCCAATCGAACCTTGAAACTTCTACCATCATAATGCGCTATCAACTCGATTGGAACGTCTTTTCGAACGCAAGTTCACCCCAGACATGAAATCGATCTCATTTATACGAATAATCGCTAAATATTTACAACCTGTCTCAATATTAAGTCTGATCGATTCGAATGATGACCACTAATCTAAATAAATAGCCTACAATCTGCACCTAACCGTTAAAAGCAACGGTTTGCTTATTTTAGCACCTCCAAAACGAAACTGCTCTCTATTAAACATCTAAGTGACCCTTTTATTCTTTGATGATAAACTCCGGAAGAGTGAGTACTTCAGTCTTCTCGGGCTAACGTTCTCTCCTGGAAACATTATATTGAATCAAATGCAATGTCAGCTGCTATGGAAGCTGGCTGCTGTGTCATCCTAGACATTTTTATCTCCCATTTCTCTTACATATTTATATGTCTACCATTCGTTCATTTTTTTTTAAATATTGCTTCCCCATAATTAGAGACTCTTAAATAAAATCCAAAAAAGAATCTACAACGTTATTGGTCTTGACCTGGCAACTCGATTTCAGTCACTATTCCAGCGCCGTAATGTAACTTCCCTGTGCCTTTTCTATAAATCTTTCATGGTAATTGTTCTGATGAACTTTGCTATGTAGTACCTAGACTTTAAGCGCAGTACTAGATTGGCAACAAGGTCTCATCAATTTACAGTTGATTTAACTAGATGTAGCTCTAAGTTCTATGCTAGCAGTTGATTTTCTCGTACTTTTCGCTTGTGGAACTCTCTTCCGGCTTCTTGCTTTCTCCAGCCAACATTGATCTTCAAAAATGTATATGCAATGTCAATCATTATTCTGATTCCTCTTCTTCTATTGTTCTAGCTCATTAATAAAGTTTCTCTTTTTTTTCTGATTCTTTCTCACTCTGTAACACCCTTGAGCGTAAGTGGTTTTACTTCCTTGCTTGGGGTGAAATGATTAAAAACAGCTACTTGAAAGATGTGGGATTCCTTGCAACGCTCCATAAAGTATCTGACGCCTCATGCCATTCTCTATCTTTAAAAGTGTCAGATCAGAACAAACATATTGCTGAATGTATAGACTGGAGTTTCCCAAGCTACATTTTCTAGCCTTGATATAATTTAAAAACGTTTACGCGGTCTTTTAGAGAATTACTTATTTTTCACTGTACAACCACTTTCCCATATGCGCAACCTTACAACCCTCGCGATATACTATCGCCATTTCTACAGCAAATGTCCAGATAAGGCTACTCTCTCTCGTTCCAACATTTTAGACCTTTATAGTTAACACCGGTTATATTACGTCCACAGGGTTGATTAAGACTCATTCCCTTCGTATTTCATTGGTAGGAAAGAAGTTGCACTTAGACGGTTTTTTGGCGAGGTGCTACTATGCAGAACAAATTCCCGTTTTTTAAAGTCAAGGGTTAGTCGGTTTCTAGCCTCCGTATCCTCATAAGCTTCACTTTCTCCTACCTCCTTTTATGTTCATATTAGACACCTCATTCAGTAATCATCTACCGTGAGTTGCCCTTGTGTTTGTATTGTGTCAACTTTAGCATAAAATAACACTTAGGTGTATTTATAAATATCAAGGTTTTATCCATTGCTAGGACAGTGAAAATTTATTTGATCACATGAAACCAATAGCATATAAATCTCCTCTTGTAGTTGAGCGAGTGTTATTTACACGGTTTGGACTGTTGTCATCATTTTTATTCACGAGATTTCGGCGGTTGTACGCTTCGGCCTTCTTCAGTCGATTGGGATTTTGAACTGAACCCTTTATTTCATCCCCCGGGGTAGATGTTTCTAGTCTCACGTGCCATGCCTCTCTCTTTAACTCAACTCTCCGAGGCTTGTTCACCACTGCAGTAGCCATGTATTGAACTCACTACTCATAAATCGTTGGTTGGATTCAGTTAGGACAAGTTACTGTATCCAATCAACGCTTTTATCCATTGGGCCATGTAAGAGTTGAGTTAAAGGGAGACAAATGAGACATCTGGAAAAGGCATGGCACATGAAACTTTATTCTTAATATGGCAATAAAGACGAGGACAATATTACAGACAATGTAAATAATGTAAATAATTACAATACCTCATCTCAGAAATGTAGACAGATATTGACGGACTCTTAACATTTAATTTTTTGTCACATATGTAAAACCCGGTAAAGGCGTAGATGATATTATTGTTTGTAGTATCCGCCTTCCATATGCACAGATTCAAGTTGATATGATTACAATTTAAAAACGTTATCTAACGCTAGGAAGTTATAGGGCTTAATAAACAATTGCTTACCCTCTATTAAGAACCTAAGAACATAATTTGTTTAATATGTCATTTCATATCTCAAATAATATACAATGGCGGAGCTAAATTTTTAGGACCCTGAAACTTGAACAGATATGGCAGCCACTTTGCAACAAACAACAAGAGATTCGAGGATTCAACTGTTAAAATGTAGGCTATGAATAAAACTTAGCGAACTCAACGAGCCAATACAGCTGAAGATTCGGGCACTGCAAGCTCCCAAGAAATATTTTAAATTTGATCAATTATAAGGGAATTTTGAGGTCATATGAAATCTGTATTAGAGCATATTCTAAGGCCAACATTAGCTACCTAAACCCATTGGCTTACGATTCTATCATTAAAGGGCGTTATTCTAATATCAAACACTTTAAAAATAGATATCGATTTTGTTGAAAAATTCACTCATTAAAAAGTTACTTCATTAGTTCTATAACAGACTTGCCGCTGTAATATGTGCTTTATATCTTAATATATCTACTTATATGACATTTAATATATGTAACTTGCATTTCAACTCTTATATGCAACTGTTGTAGAATAAACTAGAACGGGGTTTTAGCGAAAGACAACAAAAATGAGATGCAATATAAAGAATCAAAAATTAATAATGACTTTAATTCATCGGAGAAATTTAAAACTGCTACATATATATATATATATATATATATATATATATATATATATATATATATATATATATACCGGTGTAACAGCAAAATTGTCCATTTGCTAGATTAAGATTTGAACCCTTGTATCTTAGATATAATTAAAGATATGTTACTGGAATTCTCCGAGGTTTTTATAACACTATAGGACTCTTGTTTGAGCAATAAAAGTACATAACTACTCTCCAAGCTTAACAGAAGGATCTGATGAAATCGATCATAAATGAAAATGACTGCTTCAACATTAATTAATCAGACTTAAAAATCGGAAGCTTAAGATGATCTTCGCGCTCTTTAACATAACTTTCTGCCCTGGAGTCCCAAAGTGTCTCACACGTTTTACGTACGATTTCATTTAGAAGTCTTCTTTTTCACTGTTTTTGAACTGTCATGGCTGTCATGCCAAATGTCCTATGGATTGAGTTGTATCTTTTCGAATTGATCTCTTTACCTCTAAGCTTCCTGTTGTGATCTCCTGATTCAGGTTTCCTCTCTACTGTTCCCTCTTTTTAAAACTTATTCACCATTCTCTTGATGGTTCTAGAATGATGAAATTTTGGTACCATTACTGAAGGCCTGAATGATCTTTTTCCTCTCATCATTGCTCATTTGGGAAGACAGGCTGACACAAAACGATTTTAAACTGTTCTCTTTCTAGGTGTATAACTCACAGGAGTTTTCAGTGATTCTTACGACAAATGGTGACAAGATGGCTAAACGTCATATCTGAAAACCTGGAAAAAAGAAACTGAAAATTTTGGTGTTACACGATGTGGACAATTTTGCAGTTACACTCGGTATATATATATATATATATATATATATATATATGTATATATATATACATTAAAAATTACTTACGGATGACTGTTAAAAAATTACGAAGCTCTGAGTAGACCTTCAGTAAGTATTTAGTGTTTTTACATTTATTTTAATACTAATTACCACTTTAACGTTATATTGAACACTTTATTGTACTAAATTTAATATAAGTTAAATTATATACATTTTACATATATTATTTGCTAGTATTGCTAGCTATCATTTTTATTTTATTTTCTTCTACATTATATATGTGTATATAAATGTGTGTACTTATCTGTTTGTTAGTATATGTCTACATGCTACTTGGTGTATATTGACAAATCAATCCATCCAACTAACGATGGAAATAAAACACTTCACTGTCATTTTCTAAATATCGATCGGTTTGTTAGTGTCGTCTTCAATGTTTAAAGTTCAAATCATTTATTCTATTTTATTCTATTTTTGTAAATCGATTTCTAAAACTTAATTTCCAATATACACAGCTCCGTTGATAATTCTCGTGTCTAAAAGTGCGAGCACCTATTATTATTGTGTACCTGTATCAATGTGCCTTGTTGAATTAGTATGTGGATGTGAGTGTTTGCCTGTAGCAAGTTGACTGCTTGACGCGCTACTGTCGTGTGTCGGTTTCACGTGATAATGACGAGACAATCCATTCCGTTAAAGACATCCTGAACATGCCTGTCGATATGCTTTTATCATCAATTTCAAAGCAGGTCATCTCCCCTGAGACGCTCAGCAAATGCATAAACGCTTTTGAGCACTTGTCTTAACAATAAAGAACATAAGAAGATCCCAAATACGAGATGTGTCTGTGCTCCAAAGCGCGTACTTATTTATGATGGCGTTCATATGATGCCATAATCTTTGCTAATGAATGTAGTGCTAGATCTGAGACGGCAGACCGAATCAATAAATATGGCTACTCTCGGGAGGATGAACATTCTCTTCAGTACTAACGTCTCGTTGGATTACTCGGATCAGGTTTGTTTGTTCCACTGTCTCCTCCATAGGCTTAGACAATAATTGCTTTTCGGGAAAAAATGGTTTAAAATATATGAATTATTATTTAAGTAATTGGGTTCATATTTTCAAGGATCTAAATTTACTGTACCATTTTACACTGATTTAAAGTACAAAAACAGACATGAGTATCTGTCTATATTTCTAAGATTAGGTATTATGTCCACCATTTACATTATTCAGACTATTGTCCTCATCTTTGTCGCCATATTTATCACATCCTTTTGGCCGTTGTAACATCCGGCCTTCTTCAGGTGGTTGAAATGTCGAAGGACATCAAGGACACATGGCACAGTGGATAAAGGCGTTAGTTAATTCCATTGACAGGACCTAAAGAGTGGGAATTCAATACTTGGTTAAGGTGGTGGAGAACTTGGAGAGGGGAATTAACAGGAGATAACTGATAAGTGAAATCCATTAGACATGACACGTGGAACTAGAACAGTCTATCACAGTGAGCGAAATAAATGGTTCAGTTCGACATTCCAAACACCTGAAGAAAACCGGAGCGTACAAAGGTCGAAACGTTGTGATTAATATGGCAACAAAGATGAGGATAATAATCAGAATAATGTAAATAGTGAGCCGACCTGAGGTCGTGAATTCGAATCAATATTTTTAAAGACCGTAATACTATTTTGTCTGATGTCGAAATAGCAACAAAAAAGAAGCATTTAACCTAACTCTCCTTTTAATACTAGCTTGTAATTTCTAGTATCTCAAAAATAAAAGTAGTGTGGTTTTATCTCCACCGGTCACACTCTGGATTTTCAATAGTTTTACACCCCAGGACGCTGGGAAAATAATTGGCACATTCTATCGCTCCAAAAAGTATCCGACTCTTCCTACCATGCTATATAGTTACAAGACTCAGATTAGAACAAAAATAGAGAATTGCTATGATATCTCGGCTGGGGTTATTCAATCCTCACGTTCCAGTTTTGATAGAGTACAAAATAATTTAAGCGGCCTTGTAGGGGAAGGTTTATCCTCCACTCTGCAGTTTATTTCCCACAGATGCTAGGCCGCATTGCAATCACTACTCAATCCTCTATTTACGTGGCAAACGTTCAGATGAAATCCAGCCTCAAGGCCGCCAATTAAAACGTTTATGGCTGTGATATTCCATGTCACTTCCACGGAGTTGAATCACTCGTATTTCTCTCGTCTACAGGTAGAAAAACTACCACGATACCAGTTTCTCTGGGGCCTTTTATTAGGGGAAATAACGGGTGTAGTTCTCACCTGAATCATTCCTTACATAATTTTCCTCCGCAAGACAAACACCGGGACAAATTTCAGTCGAGAGTTTTAACCAGAATTGTATTTGCACTTAGTTTCACACTAGAATACCAATGAAAACCAAAATGTAGGATAATACATCCAGATATGTAATCAACAGCCCCAAAGAGGTTTGGGGCAGTTCCAGGGATATCGCAGGCCTTGTGGGTGTAAACCGAAAACTGACTGACAGGAATTGTCGAATGATTGGTCGTTATCATCGATCTGCATAACGATGCCATAAGTTGTACAACTACTCCTCTCTTTCCATTGGTCATGGCCTATTGTTTAACTTCATTGTAGCAGTAAAAAATTTTATAATGCGCATTATCATTATTCATTTTCGAGTTGTTTTTCATTTTTATCATTTATCATCAAAACTACGAGGCAAAGGAACACACACACACACGTATATATATATATATATATATATATATATATATATATATATGAGTGGACGATGAGGTCAACATCGAGTGACGACAGATTGTTTAATGCTTGCAGGCAACCTTTCTGGCCTGAAGATTGCGTACTTAACATGAATCAGACAGTCGCCACATACACCCTATTACTCATATCACTTTCCCCCATGAATATAAGATACTTCAAAACTATATTTTTATCATTCATATATATATATATATATATATATATATATATATATATATATATATATATATATAAATTGTGTATTTTGGCAGTAAATGTTCTTGAAATCAAATGTTATTAAAAACAACAGACATTTTGTGCCGATTAATTTTATTTATCGACTTTTACAAATTCCGAATAATACTTCTCAGATAAGGAGGAAATTCTGTTAGAAATTATCCAAAATAATATGGTCCAAGTTTTAACCTTTTTAAAGTCATTATCAAGTAGAGTTTTTGGTATGTGTGTGTGTGTGTGTGTGTGTGTGTGTGTGTGTGTGTGTGTGTGTGTGTGTGTGTGTGTGTGTGTGTGTGTGTGTGTGTGTACATGGTATGCACGCATCAACTACTCTTGTAACATATTGGACTTGCCTCGAGGGGTATAATGTGCACATTTTCACAGCAAATTGTTGTCGAGCGTGTTCGATGTATAATAACGAACAACAACTCGTCAGGTGCAGATCGAATTCAATCCGCACATGTCGATTACATTGTGCAGAAAGAAACTCAGTGTTGTGTTAGCGGCGAGGAACATATTGTATATTTATTATTGGTAAAAAAAACAATATATACAGTGTGTCCAGAAAATCATGTTACAATTGGAAGAAAAACCTACACTTGTGAAATAGCAGGCGGAGGAAATTTGCTTGACATTATCTGCTATAATTAAACAATTAAAACTTCTGAATCATATATTATCACATGCAGGAATGTTATTTCATTTGTTATATAAATATACAATTTGCACCGTTTCTTCAGTGGTAATGCTACACCATATACAGATCAAATTTTTAATGGTAATAACAGCCGTTTCCTTACAAAGAAACATTTGACATTCCTTGATTCAGCAGCCAGTACTGATTTCCGTTGAAATTTATAAAATCTTTCTCTGAAAACAATTTTTCAGGAAAATAGATTTCTAATGTCTAGTAGCTGTTATCGCTCTTCTGGGAGTTTCCTACCTAATCTTTTGTTTGAAGTAGTGTGGAATGTCAACTTGTTGATTATGACATTATATTCTCCTCCAATAAATAGTGCATAAATTAGTTTTAACTTAATAAAAAAAAAAACAACAAAATTGAGAAAATCGGCAGACAATTGCTGAAATCGATTACAAAAATGTACTTCTACGAATCTCTGGGAAAAATGTGCTGAATATAATATCAATCAGCGATGAGACATATTTTATATTTGTATTAATGCTCCGTTTATAATAAACAGTATTAACTACACTCAGGACATTAAATTTAGTTAATACTGTTTATCATAAGTAGGGAATTCACTTATATATTTGTATCTATAAAAATGACATATAAACAAAAATATATTAAAATAATTATCGAACTTAGTCCATTTGATGATATATATATATATATATATATATATATATATATATATATATATATATATATATGGAGGTGTAAGATATATTTCATAGAGTGTTACAATATATATATATATATATATAGTTTACGAAAACCTAAGTAATCCGTATTGGTAGACCCAAGGAGGATAAAATTTATATATATATATATATAATGAAACATGTTTCATTGAAATATTTAGACAGATTTAGTCTACTTATTTTCAATTGGATACTTTCATATTCACGGGCTTGCATTTTGGTGTCATTATTGAAGGAAGAGAATGTCCGTGAATATGAAAGGATCCAAATGAAAATAAGGAGACAAAACTTGTCTAAATTATTCAAAGAAACATGCCTCAATGAAAACATGCTGCCAAAATATACGCAATATATATATATATATATATATATATGTGTGTGTGTGTGTGTGTGTGTGTGTGTGTGTGTGTGTGTGTCTGTATGTATGTATGTATGTGTCTGTGTGTTTGTGTGCGCTCGGGCGGAATTCTTATAGAGTATATCTTGAAGAGGACAATATTAATAAAGAACAAAAGGAAAACACGTTTCCTCCGAAGGCAAGGTAAATGTCTCGTTTTCTCTCCTTTGTCTCTGTTCATTCATATATATAATATCCAATAAGTACCGCGCATATAGAATATATAAATAATATATATAATAAACCGCATATATATATATATGGAATATTAGTGTTTAAGTCTTTTTATCATATATATATATATATATATATATATATATATATATATTCTGACTGAGTAGGAGAAAGACACATCGACAGAAAAAGTGTTCTTGTTTTTTTTTCAAACAGCGTCAGTAATCGATGTTTAATAACTATTAAAAGGATATGATATATTGATTTCCAAGCTAGGAAATTACATTCAATTTATAAATTTGGCGCAATATAATCTTCCTATTGCATAATGCATTTGTTATCGTGACAAAAAGACCTAAGCTTGTATCATGACTACGATCTGGACATAAATATTCATACAGAAGATTTTGGGGGTTATTCTTTCGCTGTTGGATAAAATCTTCGAGTGTCATGAATATTTATCATTGTACAAATGTCTGTGGATGCATGAAGGTGGATAGTTGGCATTATCCGAAATAAACTGCTCGTATCTTTCCATGACGCATGAAATGTCTGGAAATAATTTTATCCCGCATATGAACAGAGAACAGACGAGTTATTTAAAGTGAATTCAAATAAATTCTTAGGAAATATGTATATATTCAAATAAGATATTCTCACTTGGCAATTGCAAACTTATTCTCGCTTGACGGTCAGACATCGGTTACAGTCGAAAAGATTTTTTTTAATTCCAAGAACCGAATATAGACATCTTGATCGCTGACTCGATTATAGAGCTTCTGTCAAGCCAGTAGTTCTTGCGATTTTAACTAATGTTAAAAATAAAAATAGTTTTCACAATTAATTCTTAATTTAGTAAGCTTCATAATCGCTCCTTAAATAAAGGGCTTTAGTGCCAACAAGTTAACCTCCTAAACGATTTGCTAGTACGAGGGCGGGCTGAAATCACCAATAGGTTGACTAATGAATGAATGATGCTAGAGCTATGAACACTTATGTATTAATTATTTATTTATTGGCACCTTGAGGCGGAGTAATGGTTAACAAGCTTGTCTTGCTAGAACAATTGTAATTGAGTAGTGAGTTCGATCCTCACTAGTTACCCCCTACTTTTGCCACATCTAAGCTGCGCTTGGAAAATCACTTATTTATTAATTTTAACTCTTCTTGCAAATAACCGCATTATTTCTTTCCAGGTTAACTGACATCTAACTATTCAAAGCAAATAAAAAATTTAAATAGTAGCGACTTTTCTTGAAAATACATAAAATTTGGCATCATGATGTTATCAAGTATAATATCCAATAAGTACCGCGCATATAGAATATATAAATAATATATATAATAAACTGCATATATATGGAATATTAGTGTTTAAGTTTTTTTATCATATATATATATATATATATATATACAGAAAAAATTCATGCTAACGTGGCTGTTACATTAGGGAATGGTGCTTCAGCATTATCAAAAGGTGCAAGTGTAGTCAGATGAATTTAGGAGGAAAGACAGAATTTTAAAGATGATCCAATGTGTGGACGTCTTGCGACTGCCACCATTGAGGAAAAGATTGATCACATTCATCACATGGTGGTGGATGAAACACAAAATCAAATACAAATCAAATAGTCAATGCTATTAGCATATCCCGTGAAAGTGCAGTAATTTTTTTTTTTTTTTGCAGTAAAATCTCGGCGTTAAATATACGACATTCTTATAAGCCACTATTCTCAAATTTAACTAAACCTAAAGTAACCCCACTACTAACTTGGCTTAATCTACTCAACAAACGTTGAATTAAACCAAAACTGATAATAAACACGTTAGGAATTCTCCGTGTTTAGTTACGTTGAATTATTCTTTTCTTTTTAGGCATAAAAATTATAGCAGCCATTTAAGCAACTCCAGTAATAATTCAACCGCAAAACTACCAACTTGTGTTCTTGTCAGAGTTATAATCTTATAAGAAAAATTATTTAATCCAACAACGCTTGATATGTCTTTAAATCAGCCAACAGATTAAATGATGTTAAACATTTACACGTGGAACCTGTCATAAAGAAATTGTTTTAGCAGCTCGTTTTCCAGACCCAAGTTTTATCCATACTGAATGCTCCCCGAACTTATTTGTTTTCCTACTGGTGTCGTAACACGTTTTCTAACCTGAACATCCATCTGGTCTTGTTTCAAATTCGGCGTTAAATATACGATTTTCTTATAAGCCATTGTTCTCATATTTGACTAAACCTTAAGTAACCTCACTACTGACTTGGCATAGCTTACTCCAAAAAACTTTGAATTAAACCAAAAGTGATACTAAACACATTAAGAATTTTACTTTCTTTGCTTTTTATTTGACCTAAGCATGAAAATTAAACAACATTTTAAGCAACTCCAATACTAAATCAGCCGCAAAACTAGCAACTGTTCTGGTCTGAGTGATAAGCGTATAAGAATTGTCTAACCCAACAACGGTTGTTATCTCGTTAAATCAGCCAACAGAATAAATGGTGTTTAATATCTAGACTTGGCGCCTGTCAAGAAGAAATTGTTTTAGCAGCTCATTTTCCAAATCTATGTTCTATCCATACTGAATGCTTCCCGTAGTAATTTCTTGGACTACTGCTGACGTAACAGACGTTTTCTAACCTGGTGCCCCATCCGGTCTTGTTTAAAAACAGGATTCTTTGTTTTTATATTGATTCATCTTTGAACAGAACAAGTGAAAGAAATCAAGAGGAGAAAGAGATTTGTCTCGTAATGTTCATGGTAGCACCCACGCAGGAGTCTGTTCCACAAAATAGCAGTTATTGGTGATAGATGAACATGTTCTCTTTACGTTTAAACTACGGAAGAATATTAGGTTGATTCGACTTATTCCTGTTAATAGCATGGTGTGTCCTAGTTTTAATGGTGTGTCCTAGTTTTAATGGTGTGTCCTAGTTTTAATGGCGTGAAGGGCTAGAAGTAGAAAATGAACCTCATCTGATCATTTACCATGAAAAGTGCTACAAAGCAGTAATAGGCTAGCGACATTACGTCTGTGGGAAAGAGTTTTCAGAGTTTAACATATCTCCACGACAGCATTAACGATTTGAACTCTATAAAAATAGGAAAAGTAGGACAATCATCCCTATAACATTAAAATCTAAAAGTGAGCTTTTTTACGGCTTATCAGATATTCGCAGGTTATTTAAAGCCAGGAAATATTTTTACATTGTCAGAAAGTTTGGGAGATAATAATAAGTTTTTCTGATACAAGTCCTACTAATTAACCCATAGCTGGAGGAGTGAAGAGCGGGTTTTGCCCCTAAATGAATATAATGAACCCGACTGGAACAAGAATCCGGCTCTACTGTTTTCCAATGCCGAACCATTATTCATTGCAGCACACGATCTTCCAATTTTAAAGCAAGTGGTATTCTCAAATGATCACCAATTGAGGTACTAACCAGTCTTAGGGTTGCTTGAATCGGTGTTTAAACGCAATATAGCTGTAAGTCCTTGTAGGGGTAGGGTTACACTCGCTAACCTTTCTAAATTTTAGCCAGGCAGATCGATACTTAGTTTCAATAATAGGGAAGTAAGTCAAAAAGTGGTACAAATTTCTTACTAAGATTTGTTTCGTCTGTCTATTGCTACAAGTTAATTTCACTGCCAATTGTTCGTAGTAGTCACCCTTCTTCTTCCTCATTATGTGCATTCAGGACATAGACACACATGTCTCTCTGCAACTTCCTGCCCCGTGTAGCTCTTAGTAAATTTTGTCTTTCTGCTATTTCTCCTAAGTTCTGTTCCGCCATCCATTGAGTCAACTTCATTAAGTATGTAATGCATTGTTTTTCTCTGTCTCTCTTGCCCTCTACCAGTCTGGTGAGTATCAGATTTTCCAAGCCCTCCTTCCTCATTATATGCTCTAGAAACCTCAACTGTGTCTTTCTGATGTTAAGTATTGGTTTCCTTTTTGTTTCCATTTTCTCCAAAACTTCGTCGTTACTCGCATGTTCGTTCCACGGTATTCTCGGCATCCTTCGAGAGAACCACAGTTCAGTTGCTTCAAGTCTCTTCCTCATCTTTGAGGAGATCGCCCAGCACTCACTTCTAATACAGATATCACATACCAGATATGTTGAAAATGAAAAATGTCAAATTCTCAGACATAAGAATGATTTGGTAATTCTCATATACAACAACCTGCTGCAAATATAATATCCTCAACATCAGCACAAAGTATTCAATATCATTTTTAACCTTGATTATAAGTCAAGAAATGGTCAATATTTCACATCCTATACTGGTGTTTATCAGCAAATAATTCTAGATACATAGTCGACGCAAATGTTTTGAACACGTCATCTAATTTCCTGTTTCTTCAGGCATTTCTCATACACTAGTTCTACGTAATTTGATCCAGTGTTCTTCTTATCAATGATGCAATACTGTCTTCCAATTCAACACGTAATATCGTCGTCTCTGTTCGATTAAGGGTCACATTTATGTTTGCTTTGTAGCAAGAGTAGCATGTTTAAACAAACACTTGGTAAAGGAAGACGGAGGTTCGAATCTTGGTGAAGGTTTCATGTTTTCTCTAAAAAGATTTCTCGCATATTCAGGCCAGGAGACGAAATAAAATACTGTTTAAAAATTAATAGGGGCGTCTACTCAATTATG
>OZ038476.1:104947549-104987549 GCA_964036315.1 Acanthosepion esculentum | reverse complement strand
ACTGTCCTCATCTTTGATGCCATATTTATCACGACGTTTTGGTCGTTGTGCGCTCCGGCCTTCTTCAGGTGGTTGGAATGTCGAACTGAACCATTTATTTAGCGCGGAGAAAATGGAGTGGTGAATTAACAGGAGATAACTGATAACTGACACCCATTAGACATGGCACGTGGAACTAGAACAGTCTAACCAGCGAGCGAAATAAAGGGTTCAATTCGACATTCCAGTCACCTGAAGAATGCCGAAGCGTACAATGTCCGAAACGTTGTGATAAATATAGCAACAAAGATGAGGACCATAGCCCGAATAATGTAAATAGTGTACATAAAAATATGGTTTTCACAATGGTGATTTTATAAATTTTTCTGAGATTGTAAATCTCCATGAATATAATATTTTTGGCTCCGAAAAGCCTCTTTTAGATTTCAGATTACTCTGGATTGGGGAGTTTTGTGTGAAATGTTTCAAACAAATCTTTACCAGTATCAGAAAATGCTATTTTTCTGCCAATCCATGAATCATGGTTTATTCCCGACCAATCAATTCATTACTCTACCTACAGATCGAACAAGTTCCTTAATTTACCAATTAAATGCCAGTATGAATCTGACTACATAGGTAGGAACACTCAACACTTAGAAGAGTTGTCCAATATATACCAGAGGGTATTGGAAAGGTCAACTTGAAAATTTTCATAAATGTTCTGCTAATCCCGAGTCGGCAATCTCAGAACATCTTATTAAAAATTAGGAATGAACATCATTCTTCCTTGAGAATGTGGCCTCAGTTTCTAGTGGATCACGTTCTGACTATCATCTGACAGTCCTTGAGACTATGTATATTAAAATAATACAACCGCTCTTATGGAAATAAAAAGATTGTTTGTTTGTTCTTTTGGTGTTTTTTTAACGATTTAAAGTGTTCTGTCTATAGATAATATTAATACATGTGTATGTGCTTTTCTCATGTCCCATTTGTTTTAGTCGATGTGCCCAATATTGTAATTTTCTCGATCGAGTTCTGACAGGTGAGGAACGAAATCCCGTTCGCACATTCTATAGGATTTTCTTTCATTTTTTGTTGTTGTTGTTTCCGTATAGCCAACTACGGTACTCATGGCTTCTTTTGCCTCTTTCAGATTATTTCTGCTATTAGTGCATGACTTAGATTTTGTACATCTAATAAGATATTTAAGTAGAAATAGGCAGCGTAAACTCGGAGGGGAATCGTTAACAAGTCTATTTCAAACGTCATGCGTAGTAAGGTGCAAGTTGATTTAAGTGTCTAAGAGCATATCGTCTGCTTATGAAATTCATAGCAGAATTAAAAAGTGTAATAGTTTGAATAGATTAGAAATTGCTGAAATGTAACTCTGACTTAAAATTTCATGAGACAATTTATATTAAACCAAGACAAACATCCTGATACAAACCAAAGGATTGATTGTTAGGACTTAGTGTGATGTTTATATAGATATACCTTTCTCTGTATATATATATATATATATATATATATATATATATATATATATATATATATATATATAGATATATAGATATTAAGTATTTCACCCCAAACAAAGCGGGAGTGCCACTAGGACGAAAGGGGTTACAGAGAGGGGGATCAAGAGTAAAGAGTAAAGAGGGGTGTTTGAGGAAATTATATAGAAAATGACGGGGATCAGGATCAAGGCATCAGCGGATGCCGAATGCCATTACATTTGAATATTTGAAGATTATAGCTTTCAGGGAAGCAAGTAGGAAGAAAGGAGTTCCACTGGTGGGAAGTACGAGAAAAGAAGCTGTTGGAGTAGAAGATGCGGTTACATTTAACTGTTTCGACAGTAAACGGTTGGGACCGAGATACCAACCTAGTGGAACGCTTAAATTCATGCAGAGTGGGCACCAAGTAACTCGTCAGAGCAGTTTCCATGAAAATTATTGATACGTGAATATTTTCTTTTCTCATATTTCCCTTTTATAGTCAGTGGGCACAATATTTTAATTTCTTCGGTCGAGTTCCGATGAATGAGGAGCGATAACCGGTTAGCTTATTTTATAGTATTTTCGTTTTGTTTTTTCTAATATTTCTCTTCTTTTCGTATTCGCTGCAACTGCAGTTGTAATTTCACTTGTCACTTTTTATTTTGTCCATTTATATTGCATAAATTAAATTTTGCACCTCTAATAAGACATTCTTCTACACATTCTTCCCTGGGTTCTTTATTTTTCTTTTGCTGGTTATGCTTTTTTTGGTTTGACTAATAAAATTATTATTTTAGTAAGCTAAAAACATTTTAACGGAAGTTAAATGAGCCTTTCCATGCGCTTTCTTTAAATTTAACTTTATTTTTTTTATAATTTCCAGGCAATTCGTCTGGGGAATGAATCTCGGTTTCTCTTTTACAAATTGAGACTTTGTTACCGTCTTATTCAGATTTTTCTGGAGAGTTCTAGACTCGATTTAAAGTTGGACAGAACTTTGCATTGAATGTTGAAATGTTTTGGGGAAAATCCGATCTTATAAGCTTGTGACAGTTTGAACATCGTTACATTTCGAAATGACTGATAGGACTGGGAATTTTATGAGAACAGTAGGGAAAGCTCATATTCTTTATTTTTTTAAGTCCTTATACTTTTGTCATAGTGTAAAAATTAATGAATATTCAATTTTTTAAGTACAGATAAAAACGCCTAACAAAATGCAGTGCTGTAAGCATAGCTCAATTTTACTATGACATAATTTATTGCCAAAATTATTTTTTTAAATCGGAGTTGAATAATTAGTCAACATTTCTAACTTCTAATTGTGAAAAATAAATAATATCAGCTAAAAATTTAACATTTTTCCGATTTGAATTTTCTGACGAATCATAATTCTTAATTTAATAATGAACTGATATCATTAAAATGTTCACGACAATAAAATGCCCGTTAAATTTCTTCTATTAAATCGTTAAATATTTGAGCTTAACAAATTTAACGAAATATTGCGATAACAATGATACGTATGAATGTAAATTTAAAGAAGAGGGTACAAATGAAAAGATTAAAAACTGACAAGGGTTTCTATTTCATTGAAGCAGGCATTAAACTCCTGAGAGCTTTATCGCCTTCTTTCTTTCTTTCTTTCTTTCTTTGGTTTATAGCTGATACATCACGTTGAAATACCAGTTTCCGTAAGATCACCGATGTTAACGTCTAACCTGGTCAGTACCTAGATAGGTGAACGCTTAGGAATAACAGATGTTCTAAGCTTGTATGTGCAGGTGGTGTAATGAATAATGGCTCAGAAGGTTTGATGAAAGAACTGATAAAAGATCGGAGTTGTGTTCGTTATATACACTTATGTGTAAATATAGCCTTAGGAAAGTAATAAATCCATTTCTTCTCCCCTAGCTATGGGTAAGATTTGTATCAACAAACCATTATTATCTCCCCAGAAATTCTTACAATCAAAAAATATTTTCTGATTTTGAATAATCTGCAAAGGGTTGACAAGCCGTAAAAATAAATCACTCAATCAATGACTTAATTTATTTTTTCTCACTCAAACCGAACATCTTCTCAGGTATATTTCTTCCAATCAATATGGCTTAGTGTTATGGCGGCCTATTTACATGGGAATGAACACTTCCTCTTTCATAAATACCAACCTGCGAGACGTCCTAAAGGCAGTCGACACGCATTCTCTGACTGTGTGCGACTTCTGTCGAAGTCTCTGCTTTGGCAAAGGGGAACCCGGACGAGTCTTTGCCGAAGGGCAATGTTTCGTCCGGGGAGGTGGACAGATCCTGGGTCCGCTTATGCGAGTTCTAAGGGAATATTATGGCCGAGACTACGGGCTCGGAGAAACCTACTTAAAATCGGCCTTGTGCCACGTACATTCCTTGTGGGGGGACTGTTAAATAAACAGTCGACACACAGTCTTTGACTGTGTGCGACTTCTGTTGAACTCTCTGATTTGGCAGATAGGAACTCGGACGCAGCTTTGCCGAAGAGCAAAGCTTCATCCGGGGAGGTAGACAGATCCCGAACCCGTTTATGCGGGTTCTAAGGGAATATTTTTTGAAGCGCCTACGGGCTCGGAGAACCCACGGTAAACTCGGCCTTGTGCCACATACAACCCTCGTGGGGGGAATGTTAAATATAGCAGTCGACACGCAGTCTCTGACTGTGTGCAACTTCTGTCGAAAACTCTGCTTTGGCAGAGAGGAACCCGGACGAAGCTATCCCGAATGGCAGAGTTTCGTCCGGGGAGGTAGACAGGCCTTGAACCTATTTATGCGGGTTCTAAGGGAATATTTTTGACCGAGCCTACGGAGTCGGAGAACCCAAGATAAACTCGGCCTTGTGCCACATACAATCCTCGTGGGGGACTGTTAAATATAGAAGTGGAGACGCAGTGTAATCTGACAGTTTGGACGGACATTTCTATCTGCTGACACTTAACATTCTTACTTATATATATCTCTTTTTTCAATACACTTGTTCAACCTATCTTTTTCTTTCCGTGTTTTTCTTTCTGGACCCGAACAGGCCACAACACTTAGTCCGTTATTTATCAAAGTTAATGACAGGTTGCAACGCATGTACTAATTAAATTACTAACAGAGGACCAAGTAGAAATAATATGATTCCCTCTAACCTATTTTCAATTTTCGAATTAAACTATTTTATTAGCAGTAATTGCGTTAATGAATGCCATCTAATTAAATTCGGAATAATTATAGTAAATTATTTGTATTTTATCATTTTGTTCTCCTTCTCGATGACACCCAAGGTGTTGTTGACAAAGACTCTTAAGTCAAGAGAGATAGGTGGCCATATGATAGAGTGTAACATGCACACTTTCGCTTAATAAATCATAGGCCATCTGAGAGGGGAACAAAGTTATGATGGGTCACGTAAAGTGTCTCTTGGGTCTCCCCGCGATTCATAGCTAGACATTAGCGTTGCTACTGCAGAAAGAAGTGTGGCTGTATGATATCACAAACGCTGCCACGATCTCCCGGACCATCCCAAATGCCGAAAAATTGGTTTGCGCAAGTATGCAGTCAATGTAGAGCCATCTAACGTTCTTCTTGTTTACCTTCTTGACTTGCTCGAAGTCCTCATCGGCAAAACACCAGGCTTCTTGGGATGCCGATGCTTTGTTCCGATCGACGTATTGCTGCCTTGGCTGGGACTATCATGTCATGAACTATGTCGACGAAGCCGATTGTACGCATCTGTCAAATAACTATATAAATTCACACCAAGCAAGGAGATAATGCCACTATGGAGCCAAAGGCTACCGAGAATAACAGAGAAAAAAATGACTGTAGACAGAAATCAGAGACCCAATCTATGGATACATCATTACCCTTGTTCAATATATATATATATATATATATATATATATATATATATATATATATATATATATATATATATATATATGTCATTCACAGACAGTACTGTTTCGCTGTATCACAGCTCCTCAGTGCGACTAGATTTCCGAATGCCTCAAGCCAGGATTGAAACAACTAATTTTGTGTCAGCCAGAGCTATCTTCACTCGGTAGAGTTACACAACTAAATCTAGCGTATTGTTTTTACAAATGTAAACAAATGCCAATCAGCCAAAGTGCTCCATTCATTTTACTGAAGAGCTTTGCAATAGTGCAGGTGGCTGTTGTTTATAGAATTAGATTATCACTCAACAGTGCTCAATTGAAATGTATTTTCAAGAGCTAAATTATGTCATTCACAGACAGTACTGTTTCGCTGTATCACAGCTCCTCAGTGCGACTAGATTTCCGTATATATATATATATATATATATATATATATATATATATATATATATGAAAATCCCAAGAATAAATATGTATGCATAAAGAGAGAGACAGAAAAGGAATAAATAAAGTGAGAGTGAGAGAAAAATGGCTTTAGACAGAAATCAGAGACCCAATACTTAAAGCAATGGATACATCTCTACCCTTGTTCAACATATATATATATATATATATATATATATATATATGTGTGTGTGTGTGTGTGTGTGTGTGTGTGTGTGTGTGTGTGTGTGTGTGTGTATAATCATCCCAAGAATAAATATTTATGTAGAAATAGAGAAACAGAAAGGTATAAATAAAGTGTGAGTGAAATAGAGAAAGAGTGTCAAAGAAAAAGAAAGAGAGGGAGAAGGAGAATGAAAGGGAGAAGTAAGTGAAACTTGCCATTGCCTATGCAGTGTTTCATGTGTGTCCGTGGGTGTCTCGAATATATCCTATGATATTTCACTAGAAATATTAAACTATACATATTTATATATAAAGAGAGAAAAACACTGATACTTTCAGTACATGACGGCAAGTAAATATCCTGTATCACGTAAAAAAACATTGGCGCATAAGCTCTAGCCTAATCTCTGCAGTTGAGGCGTATGAATACATGAATTCTGTACGCTCCTAACACTTCTCGTTTGTCCCGATCAGGTATCCATCAGAAGGTGACTGGACAACTGTAATGATGAATATATTCTTCTGAATAAATCCGGGAGGAACTTTTAAAAGAGTTATAGAAAATTCAGACAAAGAAATAACATCTAGTCAAACGAAATATTGTATAATTATCAACATAGCTTTACTTTACTAGGACTTGTTTGTCTAAACAGTTACTCATTCACACTTCATCATCAAATGACTTGGTATGCCAGTGGATGAAATATTTGATGGAATTACCTAGCAATACAGCGCCGAGAGAAGTCAGTACATCCCTTTTCGGTGGCCATTGGTACAGTGGGGTATTGTATGATTCTAACTTTTTCCCTCTACAAACCATTCGGAGGTCGTTTTGATGCAGTTTCCTTTTTGAAATGAAACATAACCTGGGCCACAGAGTAAAAGAGTTTCAGCTGAAAGATGAACAATTAAGATTTGATTACGGTAAAATTTCTCTTCCTAAATGTCATACTAAGAAAATACCTGCTAACCCTTACATTTACTTTGGTCTTAAATGAAATGGACGTTTGAAATAAAAAGGGGTGCAATTTCGTTCAAAATCTAATAAGCGAAAGCTTATAATAAGTATCGGAGCTGGTAGGATTGATTTAGTAGTTAGTTTATTTGACTGAAGGAACAGTCAGTTAAAAAAAAGTACACCGTAGAAAAAATAGGACGACCGTAGTTGGGACCATACTGACATTGAAAACTCTACGACATTTCCTTAGCTGCAGGGCCTTCTCCATAACTACATGCGGTATTGAATCCCGAATTATTCTTCTCTTATACTGACTACCAACCAAGACTGAAAATCCTAGTTAATTCTACTGTTTAACCTATAAATTGAGGGAAATGATTGCTTCAAACCTTACCCAATGGTATTTGCACGTAAGTGAAGGTAACGAACTCGACTAGAATTCGACTGTTCGATTTGTGATTCCAAACGGCTATCCAATACACCACCCACACACCATCGCGTAAATTTAAAGCAATAACAATAAATTTTATGAAGGATGTTTCCAATGTCCTTGATTCCTAATACTTTTCTTCGTATCGTCGTGCGTTGTTTTATATGGTCGATAAATTGATGCTAAAACTGCGCGAATAATGTCGAAGTTATGCACTCGTCAAGCACTCCTAATGTTCTTTTCTCAGAAATATCTTTTAAATTATTTATGAAATAACGAGGGGTTATGATGTGGGATCTGGCAAGACACAACACAACTCGATAGAGTCATGATATTAGCATTCAATACTCAGCTTGACAAGTCACTGAAAACCTTCTTTTTCTGTCTAGACAATAACCCAGGACTACTTATTATGAATGGATCAGTCCATTCATGTTGGTAAGAAGTGTAACAGGCTCTTACCACTACACAAGGAAAGACCGCACGTTACACGACTAAAATATTATTTTGGCAATATCCAGTCCGAGCAAGTGGTTAGAGACTCTGAACGAGAAATACTAGAGCCGAGTTCGAAATCTAGTCGAGATCATCGCTTTCGTTTTTAAACAAAATTCCTTTTTCCCCATTGTGTTAAATATCAGGATAGACTGGGATCTCTATCCGTGGTTGTCAGCCAGTATAAAGGAAGGAAAACATTCAATAACACTTAGATGTAGGTCATATACTTGAACTGTAACTAAGATCTACTGAACATTGTTCCATTATAAGCCACGACCTGGCCGTGTGGACCTCAGCTGATGGGCATGCTCGTGAATGAGTGGGTATGTTGACATTCAGAAATTACCTGTCAAAACATCTCTGATGATTATGATGACGAATCGAGACATTTCCTTGAATTAATTAAAATGTGAATGCCATTTTAAGTCCGTACTAAATCAGTTTCGCAGAATTCTAAATAATCATTTTATTAGTATTGAAAAATCGCTTCTGGGGTTTCTAATGCAAGTAAGTTTATACGAGATTTTGTCGCCAGTCTCACGCTTAGCCGGCCTTGAGTTCAGATATTATTCTTCTAGACTGGTTGCCAACCCTGGTTAAAGTGCCAATTCGGCCCTGGGCGAAGAAGAACTGAATCCATACCATTTCTAATGGTATCTGTGCGAAAGTGAACGCAATGTGCCAAAAACAATTTCTGCGCCAGTAACCACTGGGCACATCGACGTATAAAACTTACCAAAAATTAAAATGTAAGAAAGAACGGCTTTAACATCAAACGAACCTCTGTTAGCAATGAAAGACTTATTTTCTTTTCTTCTTGACGGACGCGGGAAAATATTCTTGAACAAGATCGTCTGTGGCAGTGAAAACTGAATGCTCGTCAACAAAAGAGGCCGCCAAAAGTGTGAGTTTGTATAAACATCAGAATCGAGAAAGGTATATAGATGTAACTAATTTTTTTTTTTTTTTTTGTTATTTATTTTAGTAAATTTTCACCCGGTACAAGGCTCAATAGACACTTAAATAGCAGTGTTAACAAAGGCGTTAGTACGTAAGGGAGAGGGTTAAAAAAAGAGAGGGTAGTCATTTCATCAATATATTCTTTCTCTTTTCCTTTTCCCTCTTTACCATATGATGTTGAGTCAATATCAGTTAACCTTTGTCGGACACAGACTACAACAGCGGTCACAAGTTAAGATCGAACTCACTATACAAGATAACAGCATGTCATAAAGTCAAAGTGCGTACTACGTCGTCTTCTTACTTCCTTTATGTGCAGTGTCCCTTCAGGATGTAGAAGATCGGGGTCCTCCACATCTTCCTGTCTCTTGTACCTCTTGTTTTGTCTTTTTGTTATTTCTCCCAAACCCTACTCTACCATCCATTTACTGAAACTCATTAAGTATGTTAAGTGCTGTTCCTCTTTCCCTCAGTCTGTCCTGTGAGTATCAGATTTTCCAAGCCCTCATTCCTCATTACGTGCCCCAGAAATTTCAACTGCCGCTTCCTGATGTTAAGTATAAGTTACCTTTTTGTTGCCATTTTCTCTAAAACCTCATTGTTGCTTACATATTCGGTCCATGCTATACTCAGCATCTTTCCCTTTGCTTCCAGTCTATTCTTCATCTTTGAGGAGATTGTCCAACAGACGCCGCCATACAGGAGGACAGATATCCCGTAACAGTTCCGTACTCTTTTATTTGTTTCTAACGATATGTATCTGCCTCTTAATAGGCAGCGTAGCTTTTGCATTTTTTGGCTATCCCAATATGTCTTCGGATCTTAGTGTCACACTTTCCGTCCTCTGTTAGAACACTTCCCAGATGTTTAAATGTTTGTACTTGTTTGATTTTAGTATCTTCAATTTGTAATTTGCATTTTGGAGGACTGGAGAATTAAATTCCCTATACTAATGAATAGCTGAGGAAGATTAGCTTGTTATCTATAACATTGGGCCATGTATTCCTAAATTATTTTCCGTTTGTGTTTGTCAACTTTGTTCTTTAAAAGATTAAGTTGTATTTTATTCAGTTACGTCTTCACCATTATATGCAATGGTCTGGATACTTGGTACATTTTAGTATTCTTGTGGATAGATTAAATTCCATTTTTACTAAATGGCCTGTGTTTTAGTCTTTGTTTTAGTACACATATTTTTAGTGTTTAATTATTTAGTTATTCCCATTTCGTTATTTTATTTAGTATTTTAGTCAAATCCATTACATTCATTTACGTGCTAACACCCTTGGGAAAGGTATAAATCGTCTTCTTCTCAAACCTGCCCCAGCTATGGGTAAATAGCAGGACTGACCGGGTTCTATAGCCTTGGATGGCAACTGGTTTACCGCAGAAAGAAATGGCAACCTACTGCGGGAAAAACTGCCTCTTCAGTCATGTATCGAACGATACACGATTGCCTAAGCGTGTATCACGCATGGCACATAACTGACTGAATGATTTTAGTATTTGGTATTTTTACTAGATTTGTTTTAGTATTTCTGTTATGTATTCATCATTATTTGCAATGCCCTGTATACTTTGCAGAGATCTTAAGAAATGTGAAATAATTGTAGATAAGTAAAATTTGAATTTTTATTAAATGGCATTTGTTTATCCAATGTATTCAGTTATACATTCGGCATTTTTTGTAATGACTTGTTGCCATTATCAAGCAGATAGACGATATCTTATGAGTAAAATTCTGCAGTTTTTGATATAAAAAAAGCTTCCAGCACTGGAACTCTTGAATCATATTTTTATTACAGAAAGTCACCCCACTATCATATCGTATTTCGTAGATCGAAAAAAGTAATTATCGTTTGATTGCAGTAGGGTAGAAAAGACTTACCGAGTTCTAAGTGTTTTTTTTTCTTTTTCATGTCGCAGCCTTGCATTGTTATATGGAATAACACTATTTTCCTTTAATCTTAACTTTATTCTTAACTGTCCCGTATGATTAGTAATCAAGACGTTATATTCGCAATTACATTTCGATCACAAAATGTTAATTACTTATGATCCAAACTAATATTTAACTCACGTCTATCTGTCGTACGATAGTAAATGTGGGGTCGTTGAATTCGAGGTCATACCCGATACCACTGTAATGGTCAACAAGTTTTTTCTTACTGAACATTTATCCGCGGTGAGGCTTTCTAAAACCTCCCTGTAATCTAGGGCTATTATATGGCACTCTGGTGAACCGTGGCCAAGATTCAGGTTAGATCTCGGGGATAATGATATGAATTATGATCAATACAAAATATTTATACCTCTATTGTCTTGTTCTGTTCGCCGATAAAGCATTGCTAACCAATGTCATTAAACGACTCTGACATCGGATCTAACCAATCATAAACTACAAGATCATATATCACTGGGAACGGTAGAACTGATGGAAGACAGAAATATTAATTACATATAAATATCCCATAAAGGGATGTCAAGGAGCAGCCCTTGCTTCTTGGCGACCTTAATTACGCTGAAAGGAAATTTTACTCTAAATCAAAATATGCAAAGCGGAATCGTGCTCAGCCCACCAAAATTAAGTAACTCCAAATAATTCGACTTCAAATTGAATCTCCACAAATTGCATATCGACACTGCTAATAAAATCCTTACTTCTAACTAATGTGTTTATGGGGTTTCAGCGTAGTATTTTAGTCATGACTATAATATTATAGTGAATTGTTACTCGGGACATTAGATATTGGATGATGGGCTAATTGTAATTATAAAACCCATGAGACAGTATATTATGCCCTGTAATATTCATAGCAGACACAGAAATGAAAATAAGGAAAATCCTACAGAAGGTAGTAAAGGAAAGCGAAAAGAAAGGGCAAAACATCAATTGTAACAGGCCAGAATGTATGGTTGTCAGCAAAAACGACAGCCAAACATGCCAATTACAAATTGGGGATGCCAAAATCTTCTCGAGGCGTTCAATAAATATTTTCATAGTAATTGTTCTGATGGACTTTCAAATATATTACCTAGGTTTTATGAATCTAATTGCCGTACAAGACTGGAGGCAAGGTTTCATCCTTTTAAAATTGAAATGGCTAGATGTAAGTTCTGTGCTAACAGTGTCTTCTATCGCACTTCTCGTTTGTTGAAGTCTAAATAAGCCTCTTGCTTCCCTGTCAACTTTGATCTTTAAAAACTTAAATGCAATGTCAATCGTTATCTGCTGCCATCTTAATTCTTGTTCATTTATTATTTCTTTATTCTCTCACCTTAATTGTGTTTTTTTCTCATATTCTCTAACATTCTCTAACCCCTTTGGGTCTTAGTGGCTTTATTGCCTTGCTTTGGGTGAAACGATTAAAAAAGTATATAGTTATAATAATGTTGTAACATACCTACGATAATGGGTATGTCCCCTTCGCATAAATACAGTAGTAAATACTGTATGTTGGTCTGCAGTTAGAGATTCGTCTCCAGCTGTGCTGGTCAACTCCTCTGCCTTCGGGCAGAGAGGATCCCAGACCAGGCTATGTCGAAGGGCAGAGTCTCCTCTCGGGTAATAGCTACCCTACCCGTTTTATATGGGGTCCTCGGGGAATTTTTGGCCGAGCCTACGGACTCGGATACCCCACATTTAATTCGGCCTTGTGCCACATTTTACCGCGTGGGGCGGTTGGTAGATATCCTGCAGTTGGAGATTCATTGTGGAATTCACTTGACTCACTTCTAGCAGTTTACTTCTTCTACGCCACTGGCGAATCTTATATGGGTTGTTCTTGTCCCAAGTATTATCTTTCAATACCAACCTTCGTTTGAGTATCCTATTCAGTAACCTTCTCTAGGTTACAACAAATAATATACTGATGTTTTAATTATGTAATAGTATTTATTTCTCTTGCTTCCCGATAGTATTTATCTTTCTTTGATTAGTATGTTTTGTATTTGTGGACATCAATACTTCGTTATCATTTCAATTAGCCTTTCCAACTTTAGTCAGCAGTGATAACTACAAAACATTACTATCATTTATATCCCTGATAGCCGCGAGTTCAACCCCTAGATTAGTTAGTGTAGCTTAGGTAGTGCTAAACTATATATACTCATTAGAAGTAGGAATTACCGCTTTCGAGTTCTGAATTTCCATAGAAAATACATCAAATGTAAACTGTAGGGTGCCCAATAAAATGTGGTAAATTCAGAAAGACGCGAGACAACCGCTGAAATCTAGTGACGACTGAAGCGACTGAAAAAATGCAGGAAGCATGTCTGCACATTTCGTCAATCCCCACGTCGGATGTTCTTCTTTTAAAAGTACGATAACTTGATTCTCAAAACCAGTGAGCTGTTTCCCCATAAGAGAAGGGAAAAACGAGAAACGGAAGTTGCCTGAAAATAACCTTTAAATGACGAGTCACAGCAATTAATATATCATAAAGAACCAATCAGAGTTAAGGAATTACGCGAGAGTCAAATGATTATTCAAGGTCATGAATATTCGAGAAATTTATTCAAGGACAATTATTACTGATAGTTAAAACAGTGATAAGAAATTTGTCGCTTTTTACTGGGCTCTGTGTATAAAGGAAAGGCAATGTGTATCAAATAATACGTTCTTTTCAACATTCACGGAAGGTTAGGAAATTACAGATATATAAAGAGAGATCAACAAACGAAAAAAGAGAACAACAAACGAAATATTGCCATAGAACAACATTGGTCCGACGCAAGAAATATACAGTAAGCGAATTGGTTACTTTGAAAAACAGCAAATGATATTAATATCGAAAGAGAAAGATGGCTAACTAATAATGTGGAAGTTCTTTTTCGTTTTCTTGGAATAATGCTTATAAGCATTTAGACGATTGCTTCTTTAAAGGCGATATGTGACACAGGGTCAGTTTAATTCCAGTAACATCACGCTTAGACGTGGATAGAATAAGAAATTGCTCAATCCTATCAGCTTGTATAAAAAGGTAGCATAGCGATCTGCGTTATTAACCTATAATGCAATAGGGTATACTGCTTTGATACTGAAATGTACGGCGCATATCTTCATCAGTTTTCATGTCCTCTCATATCTGAGAGCCGGTCTGACCCCTGAAGAGGCGAGTAAAGAATTGAGATTTATTATATAAATATGCATTTTAAAACGCTTTATTTCTTATATGTTCAAAAGATTACCAGGCGATTTAAGACACGGATTAAATAATATAATCTTTATATTATTTAAATCCACACGCTGTCCTGCTCCAGGAAATATCTGACTCCACGTGCTATTCTCTACCTTTACAGGAGCCAGATTAGGCCAGGAATAGGGGCACTGTTGTCATATTTGGGCGGAAGCTGTCCAGACCGTAATTTCCAGCCACACGTCCAAAAGCGTCTCCAACTCCTTGTGGGTGACGAATCCTCTAAACTCTTTCTCACATGCGGAATGTGACAAGCTTCTCGCTGCTCTATCGCTACTTTCACAGAAAATGCTTGGACGAACTGCATCACTTGGTTCCGTCAGGCCTAACCTTCTCGGCAAGGACCCGCCATGCCACTTACATTGTAGCAAACCCCCTACATTTCCTCTGTATTCCATCGGTGAGAATACGTTCCACTCGAGCACCTTCTTTCCGTGAACCTGAACTCTGCGGAACCGACTCCCAAGAGGATATTTCTCCGAACACTACAATCTTAATCTGTTCAAGTCTAGGGTTAACCTTCCTCTCCGATCTGTACAAAGCTGCTTTCCAACGTAACCCTCTCCCTCGAGTGGCCCCCGGGCCTTGTACAGGGTGAATCTTACTTTAAAAAAATGAAAAAAAAGAAGAAAATTTCAAGATTATGTGTTGCAAAAATACTTAAATATGAATGGATTATTAGTTAATTTTATTTCCGAGTCGTTACAATTCGGTAAAATATCGGATGGAAAGGAACGAAAATATATATCAAATTATTCGTTCTTTTGAACATTGCGCGAATATTACGAAATTACAAAGGGCACAAGAAGCAGTGTATTGGGATAAAAACCACGAAGAGAAATACATTTGTCCGACGCAAGAAATGTGTAGTAAGCGAATTAGTTACTTTGAGATATAGCAAATGACGTTAACATTCAAAGAGAAAGCAACATGATGGCTAACTAATAATGGAGAAATTGGTTTTCGTTGTCTTGAAATAATGCTTCTAACCATTTAGGCGCTTGCTTTCCGATCGTGAAGCTGACAAATAGGAAGAGCCACTCACGCGAGGAGCACAACTACAATGAAAAGCAAACATACGTTTGAATTATTGATAAAACTCCGACAGGCTAGAAGGTTAACAAGATTTCATAATTCACTTTTCGTTTCTGCCGAAGGAAATCCATCTTCTGACATTCATAATGCAGTCATTATTTCCGCCTCCATTTCCAATAACACGTTAAAGATGGCGGAATTTACGCTCTCCCCGAAAATAGAATCGCGACTCGTCTATCAATAAGCTTCTTTTTTCTTTTTCTTTTTTTTCAAAAAAATTCTGTTAGTTTTAAATATATATGTAGAAAAATTGTGACAAACCTTAAATTTAGAATAGTATTATTGTTTTTTTGTTTTTTTTATAATAATGTCACATCTGAAATAACCTTTGACTTTTAAAATCCAGGAGGGTAATTTAAGCTGGAATTTCATATACGATTTTTATTAATAAACATCTTCGGATTCAGTGGCTGCTTCATTTGTGTGGACGAATTAGCTCTCAGGTTGTTCAAAGATTTACTTATTTTTTTTATGTTTGCTTCAAATAAAAATGAAAGAAAAGACACATTAATGTAACCAAATTTCTAAATCTGGTAAAATTCTTGAATATAGTATAAAATAATTTATTGATTAACGCTTTTTGTTTAAGTTTACTTTTATTTTTTATTTAATTTTGTTTTTTCGAGTTGCCTTTTTCCCACTAAGAAAGGCAATAAAGCCACTAGGCCGCAAGAGGTTACTGAGTTTTATAGAATATTAGAAAAACCTACTAAGGAGAGAGGTAAATAAACCAACAATAATTAAGAAGACAGTAGACAATAATTGATATTGCGTTTAAATTTTTTAAGCTTAAACTTGACTGGGAAGCAAGAAGTCGGAAGAGAGTTCCACAAGCGAGAAGTTCGTTTGAAGAAACTGGTAGCACAGAACTTACAGTTACATCTATAGCCATTTCAGCTGTAAAATGATGAGACCTTGCAGGCAATCTATTACTGCGCTTAAATAGATAAAGTCCAGGCAAAATAAAGGGAAGGTTCATCATAACAATTACGATGAAAGTATTTATAATAAAGGCACAGGGACGCTATGTTAGGTACTGGTAAAGTGAATGAAGCCGAGTGACAGGTCAGGACATTACAAATTCTTCATCGAGTTTTTATCAAGAATGTCTATACATATATATATATATATATATATATATATATATATATATATATATATATATATATAGCAGGAACGCCAAACCAAATGTTGCAGTAATATTCAAAACGAGCATGAATAGTAAACTTATAAACATGTAAGATAAATCTGTCGAGAAAAATTGTCCAACATGACTTTCTTAGCTGCAGACTTAACAATTAATATGCTGTTTCTCTTTCATGTCAGTTGAAAACGTTATTTCGAGAAAGCCCAATGAGTCACTCTCCTATCCTGGAGGTTAGAATCAGCCATATTGATGGACGGTAAAATGGGTTCTCTCAGATGATTAAAAGAGAGCAGTTTTATTTATGAGGTGTTAAAATTGACAAACGATTCCTGTGCCATTTAAAACAGATTGTAGATCCATTTTTAGGTTAGCTGACAATTTTACTTTACTGAGCCGATCAGATAAGCTTACCCCACACTGATATCACTAGTGTAGCTGGTTAATATTTTTTTCAGATTTGAATACGACCGCTTAAATGGTTGCTTAGATTTTTTCACTGTAACTAAAATCATAGAATTAGCAGATTTGAATGCAGACGAAAATAACGTATTTGGAAAATGTTTCTGTATAATTAAATTGCTTTTCTTTTTATTTCCTTTTCTATTCTTTTCACTTGTTGAAGACACGCTAACGCCAGTCGCAAAATTGCTTAAGATTTAGTCAATTATGAATGGAGTTATTTATACACCAGTTGCTCATATGAAAACAAAGATCGTACACTATTTACATTGTTCGGACTATCGTTCTCATCTTTGTTGCCATATTTATCACAACGTTTCGGCCGGATGTCGAACTGAGCTCTTTATTTCGCTCGCCGGGGTAGACTATTCTAGTTCCACGTGCCATGTCTAATGGAATATCAGTTATCAGTTATCTCCTTTTAATTCCCCTCTCCACCGCCATAACCAGGTTTTGAACTCACACTCTGTGGGTCCTGTCACTGGATCTAACGAACGCCTTTATACACTGTGCCATCTGTCCTTGAGAATCCAAAGAGTTGTGAGTTCAATACCTGGTTAAAGCAGTCAAGGAATTGGAGAGGGGAATTAACGGGAGATAACTGATAACTGACATCCATTAGACACGGCACGTGGAATTAGAACAGTCTATTCCAGAGAGCGAAATAAAGGTTTCAGTTCGACATTTCAACCACCTGAAGAAGGCCAGAGCGTACAACGACCGAAATGTTGTGATAAATATGACAATAAAGATGAGGACGATAGTCCGAATAATGTAAATAGTATACATACTACCTCATCTCAGAAATATAGACAGATAACAAAGATCATGTATGTAGCAGCAATAAAAAGAATGAAGAGAATAGTAAAAAAAAATACTAAAAACCTTCATCGCAGAATCCAAACCAAACGATTAATAGTTGGAAAAAAAACAAGCAGTGCTACTATAGTATCATATCTACCGAGGCATTTGTGAACTACCGTAAATGTCGATTCACTTTGCTGGAAAATGCTCAGGAAAAAACGATGAACTATTTACCGTTTTTTTAAATGACATCAAATCAGTTAACAAACATTAAAATCAGTATTTGATGATTTTTATTATTTTTTCATGACAAAAATCATTAATGATTTTAAAAACTCAAAACCATTTCACTTCCTTTAACCCTAAGCCTAACGCTAACCATAAAACTAACCCTGACTCCTAACCATAACCCCTAATTTTAACCTTAACTCTAACACTAACCATAACACTAACCCTAACTACTAATCATAAACCTTAACTTTAACCCTAACTCTAACATATTTCATACCGCTAACAGTTGGTAAATATTATACCATAGTAGAAAATGAATAATAGATATCATTCTATAATAAAAAGTGGTATATAGAACATAGCAGCACCAATCAAAACTATATGGCGTTGATTGGTTTGCTTTGTTTAACGGCATCTCATCTCTTTATGGGTCATTTAATGCTGGAGCTCTGGTAATTAGTTTATAAAAAAGTATTGCTGGTAATTTTTCCAATAATGTATTGATGGTAATTTTTCTTACTGCAAAAATGTACATTTATACTTTCATAATGTTTTCACCCCATTTTAGGAATTCACTATTTGAACATAGATGGGATCCTAACAGTTGCTACCAACCCGGGTCAGAGTAGACCTGCGCTATAACATCAATTATGAGGTGGTTTCATAAAACCTCCTGATCAGAGGCCTTGCTGCCAGATGTAGTTTATCGTCATACCCAGGAAGATATATGGCGTGGAGATATAAAATAGAAGGATTTACTGATTGATTCGTTTTCTAAAGGTTATCAAGCCATTGCAAGTTATTTAAAGCCAGGCTGTATGACCTTTTTCAATAATAAGTGTTTAGTGATAAGAATCTTAACAATGAACCCATAGTTGGGTGGAAGAAGAAGCGGATGCATATTTTTCCAAAGCGTATTTGCGAGTAAGTGAATATAATGAACTCAATTGGAAATGGAACGCGGCTCTCTGATTTGAAATCCTGAGCCATTTGCAATAACACCACCAGCACACCCAAGCTTAAAGCACCTGATATTCCCAAACGCTTACCCGTCTAGCCAAATAACAGAGCCGAGTCTGACCTCATGCTAATCCCTAGCTACGAAACATACATTTTCCAAGTATATTTGTGTGAAAGCGAACGAAGCGACTCCGGATAGAAATTGATCTCAACACGCCAAGTAAAATTTCAGCGCCGCTGTGCATAAATCCTCAATACGAATTTTAGCAACATTTTTATTTCATTATTATAATTAATAATTTTTCCTCGTATTACATAAAATTATTTTCCTTTTCATCGTAACCTCTCATTCTTGATTGATTCATTCGTTTTCTATGGCTTATCAACCCTTTGCAGGTTCTTTAAAGCCAGAAAATATTTTCAGATTGTGAGACAAAAATGGTTTACTGATACAAGTCTTGCTAACCCATAGCTGAGGGGAGAACAGATAGATTCACACTTTTCCCAAGGGCATTTGCGCATAAATGATTATAACGATCCCAACGGGAATTGGAACTCGGCTCTCCGATTAACAATACGGTACCATTATCCATTACACCAACCGCACACCCAAGTTAACAGCACCTCGTATTCCCGAGCGGTCATCCGTCTAGATGCTGACCAGACTCGACGTTGCTTAATCGTGATCGTACTGGAACCGTTGTTTCAACGTGTTGTGGCCGTAAGGTTCTCATTCTTGAATCGTTAGTGTGCAACGTTGATGGATAGTGAAGAATAAACCTACGTGTTTCCCTTTTTTCTCGTGAAGCCTGTACCTCCGAGGCAGTTTCTTTATCGATAAGATCATAGTGGTAACCGGTTACAGAAACTCTAACCGTTTAGATTTCTTTTGTTTTCTTCCAAGGGCACTTGTCTAGAACTTAGTGATAAAACGTTGCGAGAAAATCATGAAAACTAGTTTTTAAAATCTCAAGAATATCTTGAATCACTTAATAGTATCTCGCTAATTATTCGTTCTGCAGTGGCGACCTAATGAAAGGTTTCAGTTCAAAATTCCTAGTTTGCAACGAGAGAATAAAAAAAAATTCTTGAATTGAAACAATAAAAATCGGTACTAGTTCAAACAAATTTTTTATACCATGTCTTCAGAAAATGTAGACAATAATGACTCTCCACAGCTTCCTTTTTAAACTCTGTTGCCATTCATTCATAGGAATGGTAGTGGAAAGGTTTTTTCTTGCCTTCTCCACGCTTTGGAATTCTGAGTTAGACTGGTTTCCACCCAAGTCTAGAGAGACTATTCTAATTTACTATTTAACCCATAGCTGGAGATGCAATTAAATAAATCTATAGTAATATTTTTCATATTTTTTATTTTAAAAGTGTTTTATAAAATGTTGACTTTTGTTATACAGCTCATTTTCCAGACTGGAAACATCGAAAGGCGTTATTTGTTGGATCGAAGATAAGGACTATAATAGGACAGTTAAATTATCCCCTTTCTCTCTTTTGCACTGAGATGTAGCAGCGTCAACATGGGTTTTGTCCCCGCTGAGGGAAATTTCTTTAAGCCCTCCCTTGCAAAAGATTTGCTTACACATCACACACACACACACACACACACACACACACACATACACACACGCACTTGCATAAATTTCCTTGTAGTAAAGAATTAAATCTTTTTCTAAATTGATTTGTTATCTGTGCACACACAAGTCAAATTTCTTTCTTCGTGTGTTCGGGTGTTGTTATCCTTCATGTAAAAATGTATATGACAAAGTTTTGAAATGCATTCCTTCTAAAAATGTGGAATTCGTTTCTCTTTGAATATATATATATATATATATATATATATATATATATATATATATATATATATATATATATATATATATATATACTTTAGGCCCGTATTTCAAAATAAACATTTTCAGTGATTTGGAAGTAAGCTAAGTTTCACTCACCAAATGACAAAACATCAAATGTTTGTATACATACACAAAATGCAAATTATTTTACTACATGACCGCTTATATATATATATATATATATATATATATATATATATATATATATATATATATATATATATATATATATATATATATATATGCTGCGATGGATAAATTATATATATATATATATATATATATGACACAGTAGAAAAAATTAACTTGTGGCGCGTTTCGTCCTTCAGGACTTCATCGGACTAATTTTGTTAATCGGATTAATTTTGCTAAAATTGTGTCGAAATTAAACTTTTTCGACTTTGTCATCATATTGACCGAGTATTGTTCTATATATCGCTATCTCATATATATATATATATATATATATATATATATATATATATATATATATATATATATATATATATATTGAAAGAGTTTTATGAATCCGACATATTCCCATTACTTCAAATTTGAGAATCCACACTAGTCCTTTGTTAGGAATTGACGGTGTGAAGCGTCTTCTTCTCTGTCTACACGTGTAATTATGTAACAGATAATATCCAAATAAGTGTAAGAAAATATTCTAGATGCTAAAGTGTGTAAAGGCTAGTGAGACGCTGCAGCATGTTTTGAAAAATTTTCTTTGGTTAGATTTTTCATCAAAGTATATCTCTATATATATATTTTGCATATATGTTGACTTTTATGTATTCGGAAGAGATAAATTACATTCATGAATATTGGATCTGTAGAAAAATGGCGATGTAATGAAGTTTTAACGTATGCTAATAGTTGATAATATTACTATAAATATATTTTCATAATATTTTCCTTTAAAGATGTATGTTCTTATTTGATAAGACTGGCATTGGTGAAATTATGTCATTAGTTGTTGTGATGTAATACGAGAGAATTTGAATGTTTATCTAAACGGAAATCACTTTTGTGTTCATGGATGCGTGTCTTTAGATCACATGAAGTCTCCCCAATGTATATGTTATCGCACTTTAGACATTTGATTTGATAAACCCCGGCATTTGAATTGATTTTTTTTTTTATTTTATTTTTCATCATGATCATAGCCCAGATAGTTTTAGAGGTGGATGTAGCTATCCTTGTATTAGGGATGACTTGTTCATTTGCGAGTTTAGCTGAAGCGTTGGAGGGTAGTATTATGAATTTTGTATAAATTATTTTTAAAGTATTTATTTGTTTGTATTTATGTATTTTATAAGCTCGTTTTTTTTTCATTTAAAATGAAATGGTATGGATAGTGTAGAAGTTAGAATGTGTTCTCAATATAATCCTCTTCTTCACTAATGCATTCAGGGCTACATATCCTAAGAGAACTAAGGTGAAATCCTATAATTATTCCTGATTTTATTCTCCTGTTGTTTGTGTACACAAACACACACACACACATATATATATATACATATATATATATATATATATATATATATATATATATATATATATATATATATATATATATATATATATATATATATATATATAAACAGTCTGTTTTCAATCAGTATCTCGAGATTGCTATAAAAGGTAAGGGAAAATGTATATTTCAATGACGGAGTGGTACTAGAACTGTGAAATCTTGCATGCATTAATTTTAACATTTTTATTAGTAAATGCATTGTTGTTTTCCGGGTAAACTGACGTCTGAATATTTAATGAGGACTAACAGTAATTAGTAGCGACCTCTCTTAAAAATGGACAAGATTTTGCATTGTGGTGTTATTAAGTACCTACTAAAAAGGATTTAGCCCTCAAAGACATTCATGCTGACATGGATACTACATTAGGGGATGATGCACCAGATCCAGAAAAAGTGCAAAAGTTGGCAGCTGAATCTAGAAGGGCAAGGGAGAGTCTTTAAGATGACCCAATGTCTCATGTCCTGCAACAGCCACCACTGAGGAAAGCAAATCCTGGGAGACAATTGTGAATATTTTTCACAACTTGGCATTACAAAGATTTTTACTCGGTGGGTGCCACAAATCCAGGCACTTGATTAAAAGCACGGCAGCTGATCACATCACAGGAAAATCTGAATTTGTTTGAGGCAGATTCAGCTGGCTTCCTTAAACGTTTCCTAACCCAGGATGAGTGTTGGGTTAATCACACTGTGCCAAAGACAAAGTGACAGTGCATACATTGGAAACACCCCTCCTCATCTGCTCCGAAGTAAGCCAAGGTCGTTTCAACTTTAGGGAAGATGATCGCATTGTGCGTACTGATTATCTTCAAAAGAACTACACCATCAATGGAGAGTACTATGCAAAATTACTGAGGCAGTGACCAAAGGTTGTCAAGAACAAACGCACAGAAATGGTGTTTTGTTAATGAAAGGTGCCTTGCTACATCAGGAGAGTGCTCCAGTATAAACGTTTCAATGGCTTCTGTGCATAACTTTGGCTTTGAACTGGTTGATCATACTCCCTCTTCTAATCTGACTATCATCTGTTCTCCAACATGAAAAATATTAGGCTGTATCGCAGTCATGATGACGTCATATGTACATTTGATGACTTTTTGACAAAAAAGATTAACTATCATCTTTGAACAATCAGATGTCCGTTTACATGGAAATTAACAATGTATTTATTAATAAGAAGAGAAGAGTTTAATTCATGCAAGATTTCATAGCTCTAGCCTCACTCCTTCATAGTCAGCCTATGAACTTTCCAGCCAACAACCATATATATATATATATATATATATATATATATATATATATATATATATATATATATAATAAATCTTAATCAACCAGGTACTACCTACCTAATAGGATTTATTTATTTTACTTTTGCTCTACTTAGTGTATTGAGCCTCTTTGTTTCAACTTATTACTCGCTGAGTATTTTTCTTTGTACTTTAGACTTGAGGTACTGGATGATTTCTTTCGCTCTTTTTGGAGGTTTCTGGTGCTTTCCTTTTCTTCCATGTGTCCTCGGATACCAGTTTGTTTTCTGCTATCCAGTTTTTTTTTCTCCCATCGTCTTTTAAATAGATTTACATTATATATAGAGAGATATTTAATTAGTTCTTTTTGTTTTATTTTTTTTTTTTGTGGCCGATTGCTTTTAACAGTTGATTAATTATTATATCTGCTTTTATTGCGTAAGTCAATTTTTTATTATAAAATTGTTATTAACCAATCAATGTCAGTGAACATTTAGGGATATATTTATGTGTACAGTATATCATGTGTTTTTTTCGTTCACAATATTTACTTCGGTTTGAATTTCTGCTTACATTTGGCAGGCAACAGGTAAAATACAATATATACTATTTATCCTTATTACAATTATTAAATACTAAGCAATCTAGGGTTGGGGGTCGTTTTATTTAAGTAGAAATGAAGAATAATGACCCCTTCCACGAGCATGCAAAATAGAAGCTTAAAATGGGGTAAATTGTATTGATTATTTTAATTTTTTACAACAATCACATCTTGCGCGTTTCTTGTTATACGTTATCTTTCTTTATAATGAAGACAGAATTATTCAAGAGCGAAAACTCAGAATTTTTCTGAAGAACAGACATTAACATTTTTAAAAAAATAATAACTAAAGAAATCAAAATAACTCTTGAAAAATTATCAGCGATATTTTTCACAACCTAAAATTTTACAGAATATTTCATTAAAAGCGGAATTAAAAACATTCTCAACAACAAATATCTCAGGTTTATTTTCTCACTAATCACCTTTATTCATTTTCATTACGCAGATTAAAATTAAATTTTCAATAGATCCGATTTCTGTGGGGAAATATCTTTTAAAAATGTGAACGTTAAATTTTCAAATTATATTTGAAGTTTGTTTTTTATATATATAAAAATCTTGTTAAGATTGTCTGTTAACTTCTGCAAATTCTCTTACAAAATTCGCCTTTAATAATTACGTTTAATTATAAATAAATCAGTGTCGAGCATATGCCATCGAAGGAGGATGTTTTTATACATTTTCTTTTGAATCCAACATAGTTTTAAAAAATTCAAAAAGCTGCAGACCATAGCAAGGTATATTTGATTAACAGAATACCCCATCTACATCAATAAATTATTATACCATTCTTTTGATATGTTAGTATCAAAAATATATTTTATGAACTCTTCTACTCTTCTGAATTTAACATTAATTGCAAGATATTTTTATTGCTTCCCAGCGATATTATTTACGGGAATATTGTTTTCCATTCTTATATACAAGTTAGTTTTGTTGGATAAATATATGTGAATTTGTGTTTCATTCCATTAATTTGGATCCGTTGCAACATTTTTATCAAGATATGCTCTCCTCATATTTGCAAATGAAGGAGCATTATCTGATACTGATAAAATATTAAACTTAAATTTTCGTTTGTGACCATTAGCTATCGAAACCTCTGATCCAGGAAATCTCTGAAATTACCTTAAAACTATCTTTAAATTTGAAGGGAACCGCAATTTTACTGACTACAATAGTAAACTAAGACTTTACTCCATTCCCCTGCTATTGACACCGCAGTCATTTTGGTTGACTGTTTTCTTGCTTTGTTTTTTTTTTTTTTGCTTTTTTTTGTATTTTTGTTTTTTGGGATTTTATTTTTTTGGATTTTTTGGGGGGGGGGATTTTTTTTTTTTTTTTTACAGTAAAGTTTACCCTTTAGATGGCCCAGGGGTCACTCGAAGTAGAGGGTCAAGTTAGAAGGCCATTTGTGTGCATAAACTGGAAGACAAAATGTTAACCTTACCCTTGAATAGGTTAAGATTGTAGTGATCGTGAAAACATCCTCTTGGGTGTCGGTTCCACAGGGCAATGATTCGCTGCTCAAGTGAAACTTACTACTCACCGGTGGAATACGGAAGGAATGTGGTCGTTTGCTACTATGTAAGTGGGATGGGGTGTTCTTCCTTGAAAGTTTGACTCGGCGTGACCAGGGAATGTAATTCGTCCGAGCACTTTCCGTGAAAGAAGTGGTAGAGCAGCGAGAGGTTTGCCATATCCCGCCTGTGGAAGAGAGGTTGAAGGACGGCAGAGACACTTTTAACCTCTATCAAGGCTGGAGAGTGAGGTCTCGGCAGCTTCCGCCCAAATATGACACACAAACACCAGGTCCATCCAATGTAGCTCTATATTAATTACTAAAAATTAGAGTTGAGAAGTTTTACGTAATTCTTTACACTACATGTTTATTTTTTCTTCCGATTTTTAATTAACTGTGTGAGTTTAGTTGATTTCATGTTTCTAATATTCTGTATCTTTTCTCGCGGTTTCGTAGCATCAAACATTAAATATTTTCTTGCTGATTAATCTACGTTTTATGTCCATAACACGTTCAATTTTCGCCAAATCTCTTTTTCTGACATTCTTAACCACTTCCTTCTTTTTTGTTATAATCTTGCCAATGAGTAAGGACGCCTTGAAAAAATGTAAACTTCACGGGGCATATTGAGACCAAGAGTGTTAGGGTATTTGACGAGCTTCTGGGAATGGATAGCGGAACGGGGTACGGGAGCCTTAGCAATTGGCGAAAAACAGCTAAGGATTCACAAGGGATATGAAGTATTGGGAAGCCATGATCGTCTATGTCCTGAAGGGACGCTAGGCGTAGAACAAGAGGTTATTCTCAAAGAAACCAAAATTTCTGTTTTAATTTTTCTGCTTACTCTGTTCCACACTTTTTGCATTTTCGAAAATTGTATTTCTATCACTCTATGACAGTCATGGGCAAAGTGAGGCCCACGGTCGTATGCGGCTCATTTGGTCCTTCTGAATGGCACGCTTAATTTCATAAGGAATATAACCCTTCTTAAAATGTTTTCGTTCTCAATTGATCACACATATTCTTTTATACGTAACCATATACATAAATTAAGCACAATTATTAACTATAATCTTTCTTGAATTTTGTAAACTTTCCGTGAAAGTAAAGTTTTCACCATTTTAAGCAATTGGCGATTTCTTACTAACGAAGCTCAAAAGTGTAAACATGATTTGTTTTTGAAATAGGAAATATTCATAATAATTTCTTCCCTAAAGAAGAATATATATTTTTGCTTTAAAAAGAATAAATTACAAATAAATCACACACAGCGACATCCGTTAATCATTAAGAATATTATCCCAAGATTTTAATTTTTTAATTAAAGAAAAGTCTTTTCTCCACAAAGAAAAACAACTCTTTCCCCATTTTAAGGTATATGCCTATGGTATGATGCGGGGAAAATTGCTGACTACCCACTACAATAAATTAACCTGAGTCTTTTTAGTAGTTCGGCCAGCTTTGTAATGAGGTATAGATTATGTCGCCCACTGTTCGAAAATGGTGGGTATGTATATTTATCATTTCACCTCAAGTATGGCAATAAAGCTACTAAAACACAAGTGGTTACCGAGTGTGAAAGAATAAGAATATAAAAAGAAAGCAATTTATTAAGTAGCGAGAACAATAAAAGAAGAGTAATCAAGAATACAGTAGATAACGATTGACATTACATTTAAAATTTTGCAGATTAAAGATGGCTGGAAAGCAAGAAGCCGGAAGAGAGATCCAGTCTGAAAATGCAAGAAAAACTTTTAGCACAGAACTGTCTGTTACATCTACCCAATTAAACTTTAAAATGACGAAAGTTTGTTGACAATCTAATACTTCGCTTAAATTCATAAAGTCTAGGTAACAATAGAGGATAGTTCACCAGTGCAATTACCATGAAAGTATTTATAGAAAAGGCACTGAGAAGCTATGTTACAGCGGTGGGAAAATTGACTGAAGCCGAGATGCCTGGTCAGGGTGGATGCTTCTTTGGATTTTATCAAGAATCTTTCTTACGTAGCAAGAGCGCGAAACCAGATATGCCAGCAATATTCGAAGCATGGACGAATGATATACTTATAAATAACTAAGATAGATTCTAGAATGAAAAATGACTATCACCACCACACACACATACATATATACACACACAAACACACACAGACACACACACACATATATATATATATATATATATATATATATATATATATATATATATATATATATATATATATATATATATATATATATATATATATATATATATATTCTGTTTATACGTTATTTTTATAAAGATAATTAATTTAAGTAAATGCTCTGTCTTCTTAATTAAATAGTATTAATTACATTTACCGGCCTAAATGTTCGAGAAATTTACTAGAAAATGTACGAACTCCGACAGGAATCAAACCTGTAATTTGCACTAGCAATCTTCATATATATATATATATATATATATATATATATATATATATATATATATATATATATATATATATATATATATATATATATCGGTCTTCATCTAACGGCTCGGCTTAAGTCACTTGCCCACCGCAGAATGTTTGCCTCTCTGTGCCTGTTCTTTAATATATACTTTCATGGTAATTGTTCAATTACTTCAATTTACATTTGAGTTGGCTAGATGAAGCCGTATCTTCTAACAGTTTCTTATTTCGTGCTTCTTGCTTGTGGAACACCATCGCCGCTTCATGCTTTCCAGCCAATTTTAATTCGAAAAGATTATATGCAATGTCAATCGCTATCTACTGTCTTCCTGATTACTCTTTTCTCTTTAGGCATTACTAATGTTTATGTTACTAATTCCTTCACACCCAGCAACCCCTTGCGTCATAGTGTCGGCAGTGCCTTGCATGGAGTCATACGGAGTAAATATATATGATTTATATATATATATATATATATAAATTTTAATGGTTTAATTCGATTGATTCTTTTCTTACGGCTTACCAGCTCTTTGCAGGTATTTTTGTGGCGGGGGATAATAATGGTTTAGTGATATAAGTACAGCTAATTATGCCATAGTGGGAGAAAAGGTGGTTTCATGCCTTTGCCAAAGGTATTTGTGCGTGAATATAATGAACACTACTGGAATTTGAATTTGGCTCAATTATCCATTACACCACGTACAAACCAAAGCTTACAACCCCTGGTACTGGCCAGGCTCGACGTTGCTTAACTTCGGTGTTCGTATGGGAAATGGTGTTCAACGTCATGTGTCCCTAAGCCTGTCGAGCATGGAAAAATTAATAATATTCAATATTTCTATTAAAAATAGTTATAGAATCTACTTTATTTTTCTTGTTTTACGTATACACACATTATATATATATATATATATATATATATATATATATATATAAACGTATAAACATAAAAAATGTCTTAATATATATATATATATATATATATATATATATATATATATATATATTTAGTTTACGAAAAACTAGGTAATCCGTATGGGTAGACCCAATGAGGATAAAATCCAGAGAGCTCAATGTAAATCAGAGCTAATAATTTAAATAAAAACAGACCACTTTAAGATTCCATGTAATAAATTATTTCACCACAACCATTTTAAAGGACCTCGGATCATCAGACTTTACTTCCAAAGGTTTGTCTTATATATATATATATATATATATATATATATATATATATATATATATATATATATATATGGGATATATGAAATAATAATCCGTATTTTCCTATGAAAATATGTTTACTTTATACACCATGGTTTATTTTTCAATATAAACCCGTTCCTTGTGAAGCACTAACATTTATGACATTGTAGGTATCAGATTAAATTAAACTAAATGCATCTGGGTACAGTTTTATATATATAAGGTGCAATGGGTAAATTGTCGCCATGGCTGCCATCTGTGTCAATCTGAGGACAGTACAGAGGATTTAGAAAGAGATGGATGATATATCCAGTCAACATCATTGTGTTTGGAGTGATCACTAATGATAGCGACGTTATGCTTCCATTCATATTCCCACAGGTTTTCAGACTCAACACGGAGGCCTACATCAAATGCCTTGAGGAGATAGCGCTACCCTGAGTCAAGAGGGCGGCTGCTGGCTGCTTTGGCTGACAACAGGACTCTGCAACATACTTCACAAGCATGGGAAACCAATCATGGCTGTCAGACAATTTCTTTGACGATATCACACCTTATACCTGGCCGCCTAATTCTTCAGACTGCATCCACCTTGATTATTATGTGTGTGGCGCAATTGAGCGAGAGACCAAGAAATCTCTTCACACCTGTCCTATAATCTGGTAACCTCAATCCGGAAGTCAGCGTACATTTAAAGTTCTCCAATTTCTATGGCCTTGACATTATCGTTAACAGGAATAACCATATTTCTTTTCTTTTTTCAATTAAGATTATGTCTGTTTTAAATACCCCAAGGATGTTTGGATGTTAAAATCGCATAAGATACTAACATGGTGGTTTTCCATCGCTTTCCCTGGTTTGTAGCGATTCCATTTCTGTTCGATTTCATGTATAATACTTAGGCAAAAATTATTATTATTATTATTATTATTATTATTATTATTATTATTATTATTATGTTTCGCCTTTGCTTTTTGTAGAACTAATTGTCCCCAAGTCTCAGCCAGAGGCTTCAAGAGAAAATATTTTAGTTTTTTATCAGAAGATTCAAACAAATGAGGTACTATGCAATCAGAGAAAGAAACATGTAATTACGTTCATTTCATGGAAGGAAATCTACGCAAGATGTGTGTTAAGTACCCATGGGTATGATTATTTGCAATACATATATTTTATGGTTATCAGGAATTTGATCCACATTTGTTTACACGTTTTGATAACATTCCCAAAGCCCCAATAACAAGAGGTAAGGTTGTTGTTCTTAAGATGCCACATTCTAAAGATTTCTATCTGGAAGTCTTTGTATTTCCCACGTTTCTGAAATGTTTCCTTGTTTGTTTTTTGTTTGTTTTTGTTTTCTCGGTTGGTGCTGCAACATCTACCAGAAGGCATGTCTTATGAAAATGATTTTTCAGAGTAATGTCGAGTCGATCTGCCCGATTTTCCCTATCAATCTGAACGCTATAATTCCAGAAGATATTACTCTCAACGTCGTGGATAAATTGTAGTGACTCTTTGCGATGAAATTTGAATGCGTGACATATTGATATTATTATCATCATTATTATTATTATTATTATTATTATTATTATTATTATTAATGTGTTAGTATTTTCACTCCAGATGTCTGCTGGTCATCGGCAGAGACTGAGGGACAATACTCTTTTCATAACTCGGCACCTAACTCTGGAGAGATTCAATTCTAATCTCATACATTATTGTTTCTAGTGTTTAGGGTACGGTTCCAAATGCGTTAGCTAGTATGAACATGACAGCTTTCTGATAAGCCGGGCAAATTCTTAGTATTTTTTAAATACTGGGAATATTCATAATTCTTCAGGGAAAAACATGGATTATTATTTGAGAATTTATTCAAAATTTAACCCCCATTTTGATAAATGTTTCTTGATTACTAATTTGTTTTCTTCATCGTCGTTACCATGCATCATCATCATCATCGTTATCCGACATCATCATCGTCGTTACCAGACATCATCATCATCGTTTCGTCTGAAAAGGACGTTGCGGCGGCAAAACCTGAGGCAGGAATGGAAGTCGAAATCGGAAAGGAAAAAAAAAAAAAGAAAAAAATTTCCACTGCAAAATAAAAGAAAAATCCGGTGGAATAGGAAAATTCATAATTCATTCCTGTCGTGGCGATGGATTGGAAGAGAAAACATGAATATTTAAACAAAACAACGGAAATCGAAATAATTTTTCAATAATTCTTTTTCTATTATTTTTTTTTTTTTTTTGGTCTTGGTCGGGTTGAGGGGTGTGAAGTAACTCGCAACAATTGTTGTGGTCTTTCTTGAGAAATTGACACCGGATTGAATTGAATAAACATATCTGTTTCCTTTGCGTTACAGAAAGCTAATTGATGTTTCTGGGCACAATTATCCGACTTCAAAATTCTGCAGCTAATTAACACGCTCGATGCCAAGAGAAACAATTATTTAGAAATATTTTATCTATTATTCCGAGACTATTCATTACCCTTTCAAGAATTGTTCGCACATTTTTTGTATTAATTTTATACCAAATACAAGGCCCAAGAGCCACACAAAATAGATGACACTGAATGCAGTTGCTATATGGACCTAAGAGGAGAAAGTAAAAAGTGCAAATTATGAGGATACGTAGGAAAGAAAACGGTTGACTCTAAACATGATGAAGTTAAGGTTATTGTAATCGGGGAAGCATCCTCTCGGAAATCTGTTCCACAAAGTATTGGTTCTTGGGATGAAGCAGTTCAAAAGAAACCTGCTTCATACGAAGCGAATGTGGATGGTTCGACTCAGTGTACGTAGTTTAATTAATGAATATAGATCGTGAATAAAAAAAATGCCATAGAAGCGAGAATAGACTAGTGAGAAGCTTTCAGACTACTGCATTCAGGTTTGTTGTTTATCGCTTTTTTCTCCCATTTCGGCCAATCCATTCTAAAAACCTACTTAGAATAATTCCATAACTGTCAGAAAGGAGATTATGAGTGGATCTAGTAAAAAGCATGTAGACCTGTGTGGAGAAATAAAAAGAAAACGGCCACCAGCGAGTAAATTCGAGCTCTCCCAACTGGTAATCCGACCTCTAGTCGTTCCTTCTTGAGTTCTGTCTCAAAATCGCACAAACAGACTTTTCCAGCCGCCAACCGTGAACGTCACTCCAAGCCTTACATGCTAAGCAAATACGGGCTCTTTTTTGGCGGGGAAAAGGCAAGTCGCAACCAGTTGTGCTCGTCCCAGGTTCTGCCTCATCATGTCTGCCACATCTGACGGTTCATCTCATTTCCAGCAAAGTGAGACACGCACGATTTAATCTTCAACTGCCCATATAACACTGCATTCTATTTTCTTCTTATTTTGCGCTGAAAAAAAGAAAGAAAACACCACCCTTAATTTTCTACTTGTCCCCTAATCAGATATCCACTGGCACCTATAATTTCTTAACTCTCCACTTGTATGCCTAATCTGTTCCTAGTAGAATGATATTAATGCACCTCTCTATTGATATCAAACTTTCCTCCGGCTCTAAGACAATTTATTCTGTTGGGTATCGTAGAGGTTTGGTTAATGGACTATATACACAAAATTGACTTGATGTCTTTCACAACCGGGCTGATGAACACACCGCTCTTAATTCCCCACTTGTACGTTAGGCAGATATACACTGCTACCTATAATTTCCTAATTCCCCCATCTGTATGCCTAATCTATTATTGATAGAGTAATTTTTTTTTCACTATTAAAATAGAATAGAGATGAAAATTCATATGTGACAAATTATTTACCATCAGGTTTTTAGGGATGAGCAAAAGGGCCAGCAATCAAAATGGGTTCGACTTTGTTGTAAAATTAACATGTGACAAACGGCAAACAGAATTTACAACAGATCAAAAGAGATTAAAAAATGAAAAAATAAAAAAAAGACAGGAGAAAAAAATGATAAAAAAATAATAAATTATAGTAAATAACACTGGGGCGAAAAGAGAAATCAAATTTAAATCATTTAGGAACTAAAAACTAGAAAAAATGTACAAAAAAAGATGACTGAGTATTATCGCTCTCGCGTCGAACTCGACGTATGAGGGTCAGACAGATCAGTTCCCAGAAACAGGATTTGATTATAGTGGTAAAGGCCTTGTGCAGGGCCATCCACACTTTTTGGAGGGACGAATACAGGGACCTGGTGCAACGGATGCCACAAGGAAGGAGAAGAATAGGATTCACACCTTTCCCAAGTGAAATGTAATGGAATCGACTGGGTTTCGAACTCGGCTCTCCGATTCCTCAATCCAAGCCGTTATCCATTACTCCACCGTGCCTCCTGACTCGTGACTGAGTACAACGATGGCTATTTGCAGTATTTACATAGTTCGGACTGTTGTCCTTGTCTTTATTGCCATATTCACGACGTTTCGGCCGTTGTACGCTCCGGCTTTCTTCATTTGATATATAGTGAAATTTCGATTCGAACCCTTTATTTAGTCCACGGGGGCATATTGTTCTAATTCCACGTGCCATGCCCACCCTTCCTTTTTTATATCTCAGTTTCAGTTAATTCCTTTTGGCCCAGAGAATAAAAGCATTGGTTGAGTAATCTAAATAGTGACTTGACCCAAAGAATTGTGAGGTCAATATCTGGCCACATCCAGGTTGGGAAACACTAATTTAGCCATTCAAAAAACTTAAGATTACTACTAATGATAATAGTTCCCTTTCCTTAAGTGAAGTGTCGCTTCATGACGTAGGTGATTTTGGCTCTCCACAGTCTCCTATTTCTTGTAGCTCACGGGAATTATCTTTCGTGTTACTACTACTACATTTCTCTACTTTTCTACTACATTAAAACAAATACTACTACTAAAACGACTACATTAAAATGACTACAACGACTACTACTATTATATTATAACCAACAACTGCTCAATAAAGGAAAGAGAAAAGAATTATATATGTTATGTCTCTTCAGGACGTAAACTATCTTGGCTCTCGATAACGTCCTCTTCTATGTAGTTCTTAACAATATTTTCTCTTTTTACTACTACTAATTTTACTATTTTTTTACTTAACAGTATTACTTTTATTACTACTACTCAGTTAGGTGATCATGTATTATTCGATATTTTCGAGGCAGATTTTTTCCCGCAGTAGGTTGCCATTTCTTTCTGCGGTAGACCAGTTGCCATCCAAGGCTAGATAACCCGGTCTATCCTACTACTTACCCATAACTGAGGTTGGGGAGAAGAAGATTCATACCTTTCCCAAGATTATTAGCACGTAATTCAATGTAATGGATGTAACTGGAATTCGAACTCGGCTCTCCGATTCCTCCACCGTACCCCCGTCTATTACTGCTGCTGCTGCTACTACTACTAGTATATTATAACGAATTATTGCTCGATAATGGAATGAGAAAAGACGTTGTCACGCTCTCTTAGACTTCGTAAAGGAATCAGTAAAATTTATGATTCAATTTGGATTTATGATGTATGATCCAAGCTGCTTAGTTCAGTGCCCCTTTTCAGATATTCATTAACAAAACAGAACAGAGTTAATGCAAAGGTAATAATGTCACCGGTTCTATTTTTGCTACATTATACCAGCGCCAATCACCGGAATTATCTTTTGGCAGGAACAGTCCAGAGACGGTCAACGGATCAGACAACAGCAGCCAACACACTGCAACTTTCAAGTTTTTACTCCATACTTATATTGCAATTGCATTGAAACGCTTTAAATACGTCACAATATATATATAAGAAGATAAACAAAAGTGTATATAAGATGTTGTAACTCGTTCCAATCAAGTTTCAAATATTTAAATCATATTACCGGTTTCTTAACATTAGAGTGCTCTCTAATATCTCTGAACATTTAGCGATTCCATGAAAGTTTATGGGGTCTATTTTGAGGATCATTTCTTTAACAGCTATAGCGAAACAATATGGAGAATGCCGAAAAAGAATAAAATGGGATAAAATTTATTCAAAAACTTTTCCCTGGGTGCTGAGGAAATTTGGAGCTTAATGTGACGAAAAGTTTTTGACAAAAAATATGAAAAGTAAGAAACCTGTTCGAAAATATGAATAAGAACGCCTTTTCTCAATAATTTGATCAAAATAAATTAAATCTTCAACGGTTCAGAGCAAAAAAAATACAAAGAAATTTATTTATCGTAGGGATGAATAATTTTTACCAGCCATCTTCGGTAGAATACCTAAATTATGCGATATCTTTTAATCCTATTTTAGAGTTATTAAAGTCAGGGTGAAACTTTTTGCCCGCCAATTTGAAAATGCCATAGATCTCCAAATAATGGCTTAAATTGTTTGAAACCTGCAATATTTTTCTTTTACTTTTTTTCTTTTATTTTCAATTTCCATTTTACAGTACTGTCTGCATAAAGACAACATTAAAACGCGTGAGCTTTTGAAAAGTTTATAAACGAAACGTCTCCATGCAATAGCATCGTTTGCAATACAACGAATTCATGCTGAATGTATTTTGAAATATTTGTATACCGCAGTCATAAAATATCTGTATTGGCAAAATCCTGAAATTTTCTAAAACTAAAAAAAGTCATCACGTCAGCAAAAATATGCTGATGTCAGCAATTATGAAAAACAAAATGAGTATTCACTATATTCACAATTAACTTCACAGTAACTTAAAATTTCTCTTCATGAGAGTCCATTTTTGGTAACATAGTTGGATTTTCAATAAGTACCTCTATCACAAAATAGAAACAGCAAAAGAAAAGCAATGCGCGTGCAAACAAAATAAAAACTTCTTCCAAGCCTGCTGAAACGTTGAGGATCGAAATCATTTGTAACGATTTGCAGAACTAACATCCGTGTCAATAGCATAAAATTACTTCAGGTAGCCTTGTAAATTTAGTGTTCATCTAGGCCGCTGACCGGAAAACACCTGTCTATGACCAGCTAGCAAAATGGTGATTTACTTAGCGTAGCTTAGATGGGACACAAGACCGGCACCAGCTGAGGATCGAATTTACTATTTAGTCGTAACTGATCTAGCGAGACAAGCTTGTTAACCATTACATCACATCACAAGCGCCCAAAATGATTTTCTAAGCGTAGCTGAGATGTGGAAAAACGCCGAAAGTTTGGAGCACTTAGTGAGGATCGCACTCACTACACAGTCGTAATTGATTTAGAGAGCCAACCTTACTGACCATTGCACCACGTCAAATCACCCCAAAGGGCTGTAGTTATTGTAGTTTCGATGTGGCACAGGACCGAAAGCGTGAGAATCGAACTGTATACTCAATTGTAACGACCAACTAGCAATAGAGATTTACTAAGCGTAGTTTCGATGTGGTACAAGGCCGAAGGCGTCGAACATCCAGTGAGAATCGAAATCACTAATCAATTCTAATCACCAACTAGCAATAGCGATTTAATAAGCATGGCTTCGATGTGGCACAAGGCTAAAAGCCTGGAGTATCCAGTGAGAATCGAAATCACAACTCAATTGTAACGACCAACTAGCAATATTGATTTATTGCATAGAAATACAATATTGCCACACGACCACCTAGCAATATGAGAAAGAGGTTTACAAACCTACCTTTTGATTAAGTGACAATGCTACAACAGCCAATCACAATTAAGCATCCAACTCGTTAATCTTAGGACTGGTCAAGCGTGAGCACTTTTTAAAGTTACTCAAGATACGGTATAATCACGAAACAAACCATACTAGTGTGGAATTAGAACAACACTTGACTGACACTCAAGGGATTTGGAGAGCAAGCATCAAGATCTATATTCCATTAAAACAAGCTCAAAATTCGGTTTCTTATCCATAAAAATATATTTTCCTTTTTATTGGTTTCAGTTATTCTTTACAGATTGTGATCGCATTCAGTAGTCCAGGTAAGTATCACTATACATATATTGGGAAAATATTCAAGTGAAAAAATGGTTTTGATCAATTTGTTAAAATAATTAATAAAATAATATAGTAATCCATTTATGAAAAAGAATAATGCATTTATGAAAAATGTGATAAAAACATTTTCAGATAATACATAATAGTATGTCTTGTGTGTGTGTGTGTGTGTGTGTGTGTGTGTGTGTGTGTGTGTGTGTATAACTCAATCATGCCCTTAAGAGAACTAAACCCCAAAAGAATACTTACAACCACGAAACATTACTTCCATCGGTTAACTCGATCGGCAATGCCCAGCGGACTATTGATTTAAGGAGTGAATGACTGGTCTCTCACACACCACCAGTAACAAATTACAATTTCTCAATTCTGACGGACAGGAAGCTGTTCCACACTCCTACATCAGACATTGGAAGCCCTGCCCTCAAAGTTTAATTTAAACCTATACACATAAATATATATATATATATGTGTGTATATATATATATATATATATATATATATATATATATATATATATATATATATATATATATATATATATATATATATATATTTCAGTTCAAAAGTTTGAAGCGGTCCCCAGAATTAGCATGGGATGAACTTGACAGAAGAGTTAAAAAGTTATAAAAGAGTCATAGAAAAAGAATGGAATCAATTATCAAACTTATATTCTGAGAAACTTTTGCAACGAATACCAACAGTTTCAGCGGCTGTAATCAAGACAAAAGGATAATATTTTGACGAGAACAAAATTTAATCATATTCTTTTTCTTTTTGTCATAATAAAGTTTTCAATAAAATATCATTTCTCACAGTTTTTAGTCATGTATAATTATTTTCTCTGGTTTAATGTACATTATGCGCCAATTTAAACATTTACCAGAGGTGTGCTCAAACTTTTGAACAATAGTATATATATATATATATATATATATATATATATATATATATATATATATATATATATGTCGAAATACAAGTTGTAAGCATCGTATCATAATTTCAGCTTACTTATTTAATCGAAAACGCGGATATGCAAACGTCACAACTGACAATTTTTTTTCCTGGCATAATATACAAAATTTACCATCCTCTTCCTCTCTATATACCATTTTATATTTGATTGCGAGTACATTTTTATTTGAATTTTCCTAACGTATTTTGACATTGATGTTATACCTCCTTTTGAATGCGCCATCGGTTGAACCAATGGCAGTTAACCGGGGAGTGGACTTATACATCGACTTAATCTTTGTAAAGAACGTGATGAGTCAATCTCTGCACTTTTAAGTCGCAATAGTATTAACCAAGAGAACTGAAATTATGACCACACGCTTACACACTAAAAAATATTTAATATATAATGAGAAACCCAGATGAGATTCATTTCTGGTAAAAACAAAAAAAAAATAGAAGTTCTCCATTTTAAAAGCCGGTACCACCGGGTCCATGTGGCTAAAATTGAACCTGTCCTAAAGATTCTTCAAACACGTGATGCTCTGGTTTTATTTATTATTTTGTTCATATCTTACATTATACATACATATATATATATATATCTTAATATGATTCATTGTAATGTAAATTGAACTGCACCGCATACTTGATATATATATATATATATATATATATATATATATATATTAAGATATATGATAAGATAAAAAAACAAATTTCAGACGTTTATCAATCTAACACGTTTTACATATACTAAAGATTCGTCAAAGACTGAGATAGGGACAAATAGAAGAAATTCTCGTATTCGTACGTTTGTATTGTTTGATTTTCATTGGTCAATAATTTACCACATGCATTTGAATCTTTTAAAATATACATCTGTGTGTGTATTTGTGTGTATTTGTGTCAGAGTGTGCGTATAAGTTTGGCGCAAAGATTCCTAACACCCACTTTTTTGAAAAGTAAAAACGGAAAATATTTTAGTAAATATTATTCTGCAGAGAAAAAACTGTGAATAAGTATCTTCCCACAACTCTCGTGCTTATATATATATATATATATATATATATATATATATATATATATATATATATATAATCAGTGTAAACATTATTTTTTGTTGATACAAATCTTTGAGCAGATGTTCCGTTTATAAAATAAACAGTATATTTATTTATTTTCGTCAGGATATAATTGCCTTTACTGACATTTTTATATTAATATTTTCTTCTTTTTTTAATTTGTATTGTATATTTTCTTTAATAATATTTCTCGAACATTCAAATAATAAGTAAATATAATACTTAAACGGAATGTCTACTCAAATACGAGTATCCATTAACGATTACGTTTAAAGTAATAAAATCTGTCCAATTAATAAAAATCTATCACTTGCTTTCAATATATATATATATATATATATATATATATATATATATACACACCCATATATAAATATATATATACACATATACACACACATATCCATATATATATATATACATATATATATATATATATATATATATATATATATATATATATATATATATATTTATATATATATATATATATATTTTTAAATATATCCGATGCGATGAGAACAAAAGTAATATATAAATTCCAACGTTCGCAGCGTTAATTCAAAAAAGAGATCGATACAGGTAGCAGAGCGATAATTATTTATTTATTATAATTTTATCATATAGACAAAACCATTTTACTCACAAAAAAAAACAAGTTGCATCTTTGTTGTGAGTAAAATGGTTTTGTCTATATGATAAAATTATAATAAATAAATAATATACTTATATATAATATATATATATATATATATATATATATATATATATATATATATATATATCGCCTGACGATTGCACTAGCATGAAACACACTGTCGCCTCTAAGTGCTGACTTCCATGTCCACTTTTACATTTACATTTA